>JALBCR010001463.1:0-27500 GCA_030710515.1 Abscondita cerata | reverse complement strand
GCCAAAAAAGAATAACACGGTTCGCAAAAAGTGAAATAAATCAAAAAAATTGTCCACGTGTGCCGTAGTTGAAAAATGATTTTGCCTTAATTTGTATACCCAACTTAAGAAATGAATATTTAAAAATATTCAATTTTTCTTTGTAGTGTAACCCTAATTCATTCATAAATGCTTCGTTAAAGGCTTGCAAGCAAGTCAGCAAATTGAGAGGTAAATAATCCTCCAAATAATAAATTTTTGGCAGGAGTTTCTTGAAAAAGATCCTCCATGCATCGCCTCTATTTGAACGTGGCAATGTGTCGCCCTTCAATTGCAGGCTTCAGGGGCTAGTTTTAATAAACTGCTATTAAGAGTATTCACACTACCTAGAATTTAACAGAATTTTAAAACGAATAATGACGGTTAAGAAAAATGAAGTACCTAATGCAGTTCAGGCGGTGGTATTAATCGGATAGCTTGGCATTTTTTGAGAAATAGGCTCATCAACACAATTAAGAAACTGTTTCGCGTTTTTTGGTTCACTACCACTTTCAACCCATTTGGAACAGTTATTTCGGATATTTTCAAATGTTTGTAAAGCTCCTTCCTCATTTAAGCGTTGTTTATTTTTGTCTGACACTATGTACTCGGGAAAACTGAAACGTGAGCCATAATACCCATCAAGATATTGGTTAATTTCAGATCTGTTGAAACACTACATTGCCAGATTATTATCAACATTAAGGAGTGGCGAAACAAATCCGACATTAAAATAGTTTTCTTAACAATAGCTAAAATTAAAATTATTTTTACGCCGAAATCCTTTTGCTCCATAACAATGTTCCTTTTTCGTGCTTGTATGTTAAACCCACTTTGAAAAAGCCTCCTCCTCCATTTAGGCCAATTTTTAGCACTTGTATATCTTTTTCCTCTTACTCGTTGTTTCTCTAGAACTATTTTTAAAAAAAGCCAAAAGATCTTTACGAAAGACAATATTTCTAGGCCTACTACTTTAGGTTAAATACAACAAAACTAATAATTACTGGAATTCAGTTGATTGTTTGCAATATAAATAAGTTTTTTTTTGTTTGGATTTAAAAACATGATTTTTGTCTCTAAATTTAAATTTTTTCGTCAAAAAATTTTGGATCAAGGTTTTTCTAGTTTTAAAAGAAGATTTATGTGGAAAATAAACTTGGACAATTTTTTTGACTATTTTCCGTGATAAGCTATGCATTACTCCAAAATTAGCCGATTTTATTGCGCGTAGTCATTCTAATGAATAAAAATTATTGACGGTCATCGATCGGTTTACAATGTAGGATAGCCAATAGTTACCATCGACATTCCGGTGTCATGATTTGGTTGGCGTCACTCTGCCATCATTGATGCATCATTAATTGGTTCTGGTAAAGAAATTGAAAGTTCCAGACCTACAGTTCTATGTTCACAGAAGGAATGAAATTGATTTGGAACCTGTTACTTAGAAGTTCTGGAATTAGAACAAGAACCAGTACACTAAGGAAAGATATTGAAACACTTCGTGTTTCCATTTTGCATTGCAATAGAAATTGTAATTTATTTTATTTATTTAATTTATTCAGTAACATAACTTCTCTAGTTTAGCAAAATTACTTTAGCTCGAATCTAACTAAAAGATTGTTGGCATTGTTATAGGTTACTGTAGGTTGGATGCATTAATAAATTACATTATAGCGTTAAGATGAACAAATTCATTTGTGCAGATTTTGATTTGCAGGTCGGGTTTAGTTTAATACGTTTCACATTAGGATTGACCATTCAAAATGGAACTTATGTGCGTCTGACGTCGAGGTAATAACTATTTTTAAATAACTTCTTCTTCTCTCTTCCTTAGTCCATTTGTATACTCCATTGTCTGATATAGGCCTCACGCAATGTTTTCTAATTTTCTCTGTCATATGTTTGTTGTACCCAGTTTCTGCCCGCTACTTTTATAATGTTGTCTTTATATCTTGTTTTGGGTCTTCCAACGCTTCTGCGTTCTGTACGAAGTCTCCATTCTCTTTGTATTTTTGTTGGGCTTTTTATATAATCGTTTCTTTTTTTATCTTTGAAAGTTATACATAACATTGCCCTTTCCATGGACCTTTGGATTACTTGCAGCTTGTGAAGTAGTGTTTTTGTTAGTGACCACGTTTCTGAAGCATATGTCATTACAAGCAAAACACATTTATTATATACTTTAGTTTTTAGTACTTGGAGTATTTTTGATTTGAATACTTCTTTTAGTTTAATGAATGCCGCACAACTTGATGTGATTCATCTATTCACCTCCTCGTTCTGTCCATCTTTATTAGGTGTTATCATCTAGCCTAAATATATATATATATATATATATAGATATGAACGTTTTCTACTGTAGAGTTTTCTATCATTACTGTTCTATTTTCTAAATTAAAGTTTGCCATGACTTTGGTTTTGTTTATGTTTATTTTTAGTCCGACTGTTTTTTATACTTCATTCAGTTTTCTTATCATGTTTTGTAGTTCATCCAGGTCGTTAGCAAAGCCTATATCGTCTGCATACCGGAGGTGCGATAGCTTCTCTCCATCGATGTTCAAACCCTTTTGGTCCCATATTAATGTTTTGAAGATATCTTTGAGTGCTGCTGTAAAAAGCTTGGGTAAGAGAGTATCCCCCTGTCTGACTCCTCTCTTTATTTCAATCAAATTCGTACATTCGTGGAGCTGTATTTTAAAGCTGCTTGATTTGTAAAGGTCTTCAATTAAAGCTATATAGCATTGATCTATCCTTGCTCTTCGTAGAGCGTCTATTACGGCCCAGTGTTCTATACTCAAATGCTTCTCGTAGTCCACAAAGGCTATTACTATGTCAATGTTATATTTTTAGTTTTTTGTACAATTTCTCTGACCGATTTGATGTGGTCTACAGTACCGAATCCTTTCCTAAATCCCGTTTGTTCCGGGGTTGGGCTTCATCCAATTTAATTTTAGTTCAATTTGTTAATATAGTAAAGAACGGTTTGTGGATATGGAAGAGTACTGATATGGGTCTATTGTTCTGGAGTTTCGAACTATCACCTTTTTCGTAAATTATATCTACTTATGCTATTTTTCATGCTTGTGGGGTTATACCTTTGATTAAGCATTTATTGAACAATTTTTGAAGTATTGTTAAGGTATTTCTTCTGCTGTTCTTTAGTTGTTCAATTACTACTCCGTCTTCGCATGTTTAATTTTGTTTATTTGGCTAGAAGCATTGGATATTTTTGGCCTGAACACTTTGCTACCTCTATTCTGGTCAATGGTATTTTCTATTATTTTAATATTGTATTGTCTTATATCATTTCGCATTTTATTTATTATGGTTTTATTTAGTTTAGTTCTTTCAAGTCTTAACCTGAAATTGTCTGTGCTGTTACTTTGTCTCTGTAATTCTTTTGTTGTTGCTATAAGGTTTCTGGTATCCGTTGACAATTTTTTGTTCTCTTGTTTCCTCTTTTTTCCTAGTATTTCCTTTGCTGTAGTTATTATGTTCTTTGTAATTTCTAGTTGAAGTTGATCAACATTTTTGTTTTCGTTTTCATTCAAAGGAAAGGAACACCACACCAACTGCAGCGTCTCGTTTTCGTTTCTTGTTTATTTCCGTCATTTTTTGTCTAGTTTATTGTTAAACTTCTCCAATATTTCATTGTCTTGCAATTTTTCAATGTTAAACCTGTCAATTCCCTTTGATATTAATTTAAATCTATCTAATTTTGTATGAATACATACTACCTGGCTTTACTTGATTTAAGATTGTTGCGTCTTGTATAACATTCTTATTATTTAACATAATAAAGTTTATTTTTGGTTTTAAAATAACAGCAAGATTAATTGTAACCTACAGTATTAAAAAATGTATAAATGTACAAATAAAATTTTCCATGTTCCATATCTTTACCAAATATCTTCCAACATCTTGGGCTTACTAATTTGTGTTTAAGTGAACCTTGTTTCTGGTTTTTAAATTTGTCAATTTACATGAAATTCTTTAAAACATGGTTATCGACAATTGTCATTGTCATATGACACATGCAAAGGGATCGCCCTACCTCCTCGTGTTAACAAACTTTACTAAATCTTTACCGGCCTAGGCAGCTAATCAACGATTTTTCACCCGATTTTAACGATTGTAAAGTTAGTGCTTCTGGACGGAGGCCTAAAAGGAAATTTTATATCATAATACATTTTGTCCATTGATTATTGCTGTAATTTGTAAATCTAATGAAATATTTTTAAAAAACTGTATTTACCTTATCTAATTTTATCCAACAAATAGTTCTGTTGTAACGGTTGTAGTTTACAAATAACAAAAGAAAGCTACCACTCTAGCGGTACAACATAGAGAAAAAAAGTAAGTAATTTGGCTCGAGAGCGCACTAAATTCGTGGAGGATCCAGTATTTATAGTATTATAGAACAACAGCGTCCGGTTTAGTCGGTGAGTGGGGGGTCCTTGAAGAAATGTAAAGAAATAGACTAAGAAATACCTAACAAGGCGCCACCTGCTGGTTGATAGAAAGAAATAAAACCGACCAACAGGAGTTCAACAGGTTTTACTAAAGGTTTAATACGCTAAAACGAACACAAATCAGAGAGTCAATTAGACAATTCAATACTGCAAACAAATTTTAAAGTACTAGGAGAATGTGACAGAAATAGAGAGACTGTCGCATATGTTTACGTGCGTTAGCAACAACAATAATTAAAGCTCGCAATTAATGTGTCAAATCTTAGGTAAGCTTTTTAGTTACACACAAATTAAAATTAGCGTTCCAATTGAGGATTAGTTACTAAGAAGGCTCGACGTACATACGTCACTTAGACACGGTGACTTAAAACTAACTTAAACTCGGATTGAAAAGGTAAGTACCTCCCGCCAACACAAAAGGCCTTTTGTTTTAGCTTTAACCGCCCTATATAAAACGCCCGAGCTCTTATTGAGCTGATTAAAAACAATATCAAACGTCGGTTGTGGAGTCTACCCCGAATAAAGATTTGCTTATACCGTGTGTAAAAGCCAAATGGAATAAATTCATTATTTCTCTTACTGTACATATTTTTGAAAAAACCCGAAACACGTCAAACTTAAATCATAAAATGACATTCTATCACGTAAAATTTTCATCCCTACCATCAACCCCTTCAGGTGCAACCCCTAATTTTTTTAATGGGAAGTATAGGCTTGTGATACATCGTTTGAAAGGTCTCTTCTTTCCCTGTACAAAAGTGTTATCTGTTTTCATTTTATTGCAGGAATTAAAAAAAATTATTATAATATTATATATATATATATATATAGTTATAGACGGTATCTTGTTGAGCCCGATACGTTAACAGGCCGCTGTTGAGCCCAGTACCCCGCGCTTAAATACAGAACGCTGTGGAGCCCGATTATATACAGAAAATATATTTAGAGTTCTTTCATGAGCCCCACAACGTTGCCAGTCCCTTCGGGCTCATCAAAGGTACTTTTATATAAGTTAAACGGTATTTACCATTTGTATTTGTTTCTACACAAGATGTATTTACATCCGTCAAACAATTATGATACATAATTAACTTATCATTTCTTCTTTTCTACAATTAAGAAATTCCGATAGTGACTAAAAGCCTTTGTTAGTAAATAATTTTGTATTTCCTGTTTGAGTTGTTTAATAGTTAAATCACGTATATGTGATGGTAGTTTAATGTTTACACTTAATCTATACAATTATTTTTCTATTTTATCACAATTTCTCGTGTAATAATTATGAACATCTGATTTGTATGTAAAACTTTTACATATTTTTTTAGCATAAGTGATGCAATTAAAAATAAACAGTGACGGCAGTGTCATAATTATTAATTTAATAAAATTGGCTTACAACCTTTTCTAAAAGCGATTGTTCCTAAAACACATAGAGCTTTACGTTGCAACGAGAATATTCAGTTTGATCTATAACAATTTGCTTAAATGATACTACAGTAATTTAAATGAGTATGAATTAATCCGAAGTATGTCATTTTGAGACATTTTGATGAAACACTGTCTTCTAAACGCATTAAAATATATATGTCACTGTTAAATTTTCTGGTCAATTGACTTATACGGTCTGTGAATTGTAGTTTAGGATCAAGATTTATTTCTAAAATTTTTTAGAGTTCTTATTCTGAAAATTATGTGGTCGAAGTGTAAATAAAAGTTTTATTGTCTTTATATTAGTATAAGATTTTTAGTAGAGCAATGTAAGAATTTTTAATTAATATCGCCGTGTCATCTGCGTATTGAATAATGGACGATTCATTTTGGAAATGTAAATGTAAATCATTAACATATATAAGAAATAATAAAGGCCCAAAAATTGAACCTTGAGGTACTCCATTACGCAAGAAGCGATTATCAGAAAATACAACATTGACTGTTTATTTTTTCTATTGCTTAAGTATGATCTGATGAGCGCAATACTAGCTTCATCAAAATTATAAAATGTTTTCAATTTATTTAGGAGATGTGCCACATAATCAAAGGCTCGAGAGAGATCTAAAAAATGCTAAAACAAAATTATTTTGTTCAAAACTCTCAAGTATCCAATATGAATTCAATATAAAGTGCAAGCCAAGACTATTCGAGTTTTAAGTAATTTGATTAAATTAAGACTTTTAATTTAACTTTTACCATCGATACTTTTAAGTTCTAGAGCTTTATCTGGTTTATAGACAAAACAAAATTAGTTTTAATTCTCTTTGTTACCGACCCGACTGCAAGCGTCATTATAAATTGATCAGATTTATATGAAACGTATTCGATTTAACATTCATAAAGATAAAAACGTTAGTTATGTATCCCTAGTCAATTAATTCTTTTGTATAAAATCCACTTTAATATTAAAGGTTTGAAAGCAATCGACGTGCCCCAGCTTTTATTTTTTATTTAGTTTGAATTTGAATTTAATACTTGATAGCAGTAGTACAAAAGTACCAAAATACTAATGTAATAAGTAAAATAATAAAGCGTACCTTGATACGCGTAATAAATAAAATCATTCGTCTATTATAGTGTAGAACTTAAATTATCTAAGAACAAAAACGGAATTATAATAAATAATTGTAAAATGATGTTTCATAGTCGAACATAAATCTTGCAGAAAACTTTATTTTCAAGAAGTATCTATTCAATTTGTAACAAAAGATTATATTTTTAAAAATAGAGAGATTAACATATTAACGCTCGATTATTTGCAAAATAATTTTCTGCCAAACCAAAAATATTTTTAATAACCTTTTTGTTGTTTTTCTGTTTGTTCTGTTTGTTTGTTTGTTTTTCTGTTAATGAGCTTATTGAACACATTAGCAATTTTAATCCCCTAAACAAAGCCCATGCACTTTCTAATTATGGTACCCATTTCAATAACACAGGATGTAGTAATTCTAATAAGCCTTTTGTTATATTCATTACCATGTCTTCTTGGTTAATTTCAAAATATTATCATTCAGTTCGTTTGTTCAATTTGAAGTGTGCAAATCGTGAGTTTTTATGTGCTAAAATGAATTCTAGAACTAAAAACTAGTGTCGATGGCTCTCAATTGTAGTGGTAAGTATTTCAAAATTTATCTTGCTTCATTTGTTGTTTTTATTTCCTATAATATAATAATTCGTATACACATACAAATAGTGTGCTTAAACATTATTTATAAAAAGTAAATACTAGGTTTAATTTTTGTTTTCCTTTTTTTATTTTATCTGGGGACTCAATTTATATAAATAAATTTATATAAGATATAAACAAAATTTTGAACTTGCAATTCGTACATTTGTAATAAAGAAATTAACATTATTCTTTATGTAATTAATAATTACGAATATTAGAATGAAATTAATAAAATTGTTCAAATATTTAGGTACGGCATTGATGGTATGTCACTGATTTCTCTTGAAATAAAAATTATTTTTGAACGCTCCCATCAATATCTTAGCACATTTGATCCATTGATTGATTGATTTTTAATCCAATGCACGGTTTTCGCTTAAAAAATTGTCATATTAACGTTATTGTTAATATTTTCCAGAGAAACATTTTCTATTTATTACGAAAAACGCGCATCGGATTGAAAAACAAGAAGGTCACCTTTCGTACGTCGCGACGGTGAAAATAAAAAATGTGGTACATTAAAAGCTTTTCATACATAGTTCAGGATGTCCGATTTACGACACTTATAGGGTATCTGTCATGTGCTGTTTTTGGATTATACTTAAAATTTTGTTTTCCCAATTTAATGATAGTTGTTGCATTTAGTATAAGGTAAGTCAATATATTTTTGTCAATTATTAAAAATAAACCCTCAACATATTTTTTAATAAACGTTGGCGGAATTGTCAACTGGGGAGGAATATCTTTAATTAATTGATCTAATGGAATATCTCCTAATATAGTACTATCACAGCAGGTTATCGCTTACATTTGAACAGGAAGTAAACAATTCACTTAATTATTTAAATGTTATACTAATTAAAAGAAACCATTATTACAGACTGGTTTAGTAAACCCAATTCATCGAATAGAAATATTAATTTTAAATGTAATTACCCAATTCAGTATAAAATAATTTTTGTGTATAATTTACCATTTTTAGGTATGAGTAAGCTGATAATTAAAAATAGCCGATTTCCAGGTTTTTGTTTTCTGTAACCGATTTAACAATTAAAGTTCTGATTAACAATTAATTCACGTTTCTTTATAGTGTTTGAATAATATACCGGTTCAAAATGAGGATACGAGTTCAGGTAAAAAAAGTAATCGGACCTAACCTCATTTTTTAAAATGGAACATAAAGTTATTGGTTTCCTAGGCGATTTATTTAAACTCCATTACTTTAAATCGCAATAAACCATGAAACAGAAGCTATTAGAAACAAAACTAAAAAAAAATTCATTGACAATTTTTTTTTATTTTCCTCGTATCTTTTAAGCGAGGAAACATCTTCAAATTTTTATTTTATTATTTTAAGTGTGACCCAAAAAGAACACGTTGCCCCTATATTACTTTTTTGATTGCACTAACAATTACGGAGATACGATATACAAGTGTTGAAAATGGGACACCCTGTACATGTATGCCAAATTTCGTTAGAGTAGCTAAATTCATTTAAAAATATTAACAAGAAATTATTTATTTTAAAAAACTTTACCACCCTATATCTCAAAAGTTCAGACATTTAAGACATATATTCAAGTAAAGTTTTTTTCTTAAAATGGACCCAAAAATCGCTTCCTTAGATATTGATATTCAATTAGAAAATAGCCTGCATTATTTAAGTGAAATAATAAAGTGTAAAATATAACACATATTGTGAAACACTTTCCAGTTACAGAGTAGTTTCTATGTATCTACAATAGAACAGAAATGAACATTTCAAATTGGTCAAAAGTAAAAAGAATAATAGTAGAATGAAACCTGTTGGAAAAGAAAGAGAATATAATAAGAATTAAAGGAATAATAATTTACGGGCAATCTAAGGTTTTTATGGGTAAAAACGATTTATCTCGATTTCCGCCAAAACTACAAGTCCTAGGGGAAAACTAAAGAGCAAAGTTGTATGTAATAATAATGAAAATAATCAAATAATAATCTAACTTTTAATTAAAATAGAAATTTTTGATGTACGTACCCTACTTCTCGTAATGTTTGATTTTAAAAATTGTTCCTGATTATTTCAATTCAATTAGTTCTCAAATAAACTTAAAAAGTACGTTTTGAGTTGCTACTCCTTTTTTTTATGTTACGATACAGTTTTACATTGTTCTAGTTGTTCTCAACTTTGTTCCAAAAAACAAAGCCGTAACTCAAATTATATGCTCAGAAATTAAAACTAACAATTTTTGAGCTGGCACCCTTTTTTTAAATGATCTCAAATTTCAATACTGTTTTACTTTATTCTAGTTATTCTAAACATTTTTCCAAAAGAAAAATCCATAACCAAAATTATAGACCAGCTCCGCCTTTTTTTAATCAAACGTTGCAATACTGTTGTACAATGTTCTAGTTACAATTACCATAATTGTCGCAGAAACATACTAGAATTTTCGTCATTTTCATGAGAAAATAATTTTCCAAAAATCAAGAATAGGGGCCCAGATGATCTGAATGACTTCAAAGGGTAATTTTATTATATATTTTGTTTTACCTATTAACAAATTAAGCGAGCTCCCGGACTATATACTATACTCATTAAAGGTAATTAAAAGAACATTTTTGTTTAATAGACCGTTATCTTTATTGCAGTTTTCGGCCAAAATAAAAACTTTTTTTTTATTGCGAAGGTTACAGTATACTTTATTCAACTCAAAACACCAGCTTAAAGTACCATTTTAACCGTAAGGGTAGATAAAATGGAACTTTAACAGCAAGGATAGATAAAATTCTTTAATTAAGTAGGTATCTATTTTTATTTGAAATTATTATTATTATTATTATTGATGTGAAACAATTATTTATTTGGTATAGCAACATACCAAACGAACCAAATGCAATTTAATTTTTGACTGATTTTCTTATTTCTGTCTGCAAAATTATTGAGCTTTTCTCGCGGTTTTTCTTTAACGTTCGCAATAAAAAAATACAATGTTACACACAACGGTAAAATTTCATTATAGACTCTTGAAATTAAACATTTTCACTTGTCGATAAAAATAATTTTACCGTCTTGTATAACAAATAACTATTATTGAACTACATATTTCTATTATTAATATAGCAAAATCGTCATTTTTTAAAAAATGTCGTGATTGATACCCAAAATGCATTTAAAGGTAGAGCTTCTTAGACTAACGTCTCGTGTCGCAAAATCATCCGCGTGAGTTATTGCCTTCTTTACCACTTATTGAATAATATACTATTTTATTACAATATTTTAATGTTAATTTAATAGCTGTTTTTTTGTAAAGTACGATATCACGTACTTACATTGCGTATAATTTTACTTTAATGAGATCAATATAGCAAAAACTTAGTAGTGATTAGTCGCCAAAACAATACTTAACGTGTGTAAGTCGGAAAATGTGCTGGATACATAGTATTACCCACTAAAATGTTTACGCAGACTATATGTTTTTTGTACGTTGTTAGGCCTGTTCAATGTTGCCACATACTGGGCCACTCAACGTACCATCCGTAACGAACGAGAACGTGTATATAAAAGAGACCTCTGCAGCGCATTCGTTCGAACTATTTTGTATATAGTGGATATATTAACGTATCCTAAATGAGCCCGGCCAAATTTTCGGATTTACACGTTTCAATGCATATACAATAGTATAATGATAATATACACATGGATACGTTGATGAGCCCGAAGTCGGCTCATTAACGTTTCTTCGGGCCGAGAGCGTACCGTTTATATATTCTACGGGCTCAACAACTGCCGGTTTATATGTCTATATATATACGAGGGCCGTTCAGAAACTAACCTCCGGTTGATTGAAAAAATACACCAAGTTAAGTAAAAATATTTTAATATATACATCTTACTTCCATCTTTGCACTATTTTTCGACATAGTCTCCATAGCGATTGAGGCACTTATCATATCTCTTCACAAGCTTTGAAATTCCTTCTGCATAAAAAATCACCCGCTTGTGCCTTGAGCCAGCCTGTGACCGCATCTTTGAGCTCTTCGTCATCATCAAACCGCTGGGACCCGAGCCATTTCTTCATATGCATGAAGAGGTGATAATCGCTTGGCGCCAGATCTGGGCTGTAAGGTGGATGGTTGAAAACGTCCCACTTGAAGGACTCAAGAAGGGCTGTTGTTCTACGAGCAGAGTGAGGACGGGCGTTATCGTGCAAAAACGATACCGGAAGTAAGCATACCACGGCGTTTGTTCTGTATAGCCCGTCGTAATGTTTTTAGTGTTTCACAGTACACGTCTTGATTAATGGTCGTCCCACGTTCCATGAATTCAACCAACAACACCCCTTTGGCATCCCAAAACACCGTTGCCATCAGTTTTCTGGCAGAAAATCTTGCCGGGCTTTTTTGGTTTGGTAGGCGAATCTGAATGTGCCCACATCTTTGATTGTTCTTTTGTCTCAGGGTTCACGTACTTAATCCAGGTTTCGTCACCGGTCACGATTCTGTTTAACAATGGTTCTCCTTCGTCCTCATAACGTGACAGAAAGTCTAATGCAGAAGCCATTCTTTGAGTTTTGTGGTGGTCGGTAAGAATTTTGGGCACCCATCGTGAACAGAACTTACGGTAACCCAATCTTGCTGTCACTATCTTGTACAAAAGAGTCTTAGAAATCGGTGGAAAATCAGTAGACAACTCCGCCATTGTGAAACGTCGATTTTCACGAACTTTTGCATCAACTGTCTGAACAAGTTCGTCAGTCACCAATGATGGTCGACCACTCCTCTCTTCATCATGAACGTTTTCTCGTCCACTTTTAAATAAACGTACCCATTCACGGACAACTCTTCACTCATAACTTTTTGGTCCGTACACGGCACAAAGCTCACGATGAATAGCTGCTGCAGAGTATCCTTTGGCTGTAAAACCTTATAACAGCACGCACTTCACATTTGGCGGGATTTTCTATTGCAGCACACATTTGAAACTGCCACAAAACCAAACTAGCGCAGGTACGATGTTCACTGACTACGGCTTGATGCCGACTGACCTGCTGAGCGCGTGAATGCACAGATGGCGCGCTACTTCCCCACTACCCGCACTATGACCAATCGGAGGTTAGTTTCGAATGGCCCTCGTATATATATATATATTATAATATTATTAAATAAGTTACTTAAACATTAAACAGTATTCTGTAGTATGCAGTTCCAAAAGTAAAAGTTCCTGCTAGCGACAGTATTCGACAGCTCCAGAAAGTAGGTAACCCCAGGATTTCTCTTAAGGGAGATATGTAACGAAGAACGGAAGGTGAATATGTTCCCTCGAAGTAGAAATTATGCAGCATGAACGTGTTACCCTTTTGTTACCTGGGACTAGGGTGGTGGTGTACTAGGTTAGAGAGATTGAACAAGCTAATCAAGTATAAGTCAGCAGTTATAGAAATACCTAGTAATCGGAGAGATTGGGTTGTGGGCTGAACCTCTACACGTTGGGTTCAATTCGTATTAAAAATTTCTTATTTATTGGGCGCCAAGTTCCAATTTAACTGAACCAAGTACTAGCTCGAACTAATACCTAGCCAGTAAGCTGAAAGTAACCAATTATTTTGTTCACGCTGGTAGTAAAGAAATTCCCAATACAGAAAATACATATATTTATCCAGAAACACGAAGGAGTACTCAATTACAGTACCTCAACACATAACAAACACAGATATTGCACGTAGAAATTAGGAAACGACGTATTATAGTTAGATAAAAATTATTTGCGCCGCCACTGACTTGTTCGCGCTTAAAAAGGTACACGAAACCGCACGCTTATGAGTCTACAATTAAGGCAATTAAGGGCAAGTGCCAATATTTATTTATTCAAATTTTCAGTGGGAACACGGTAGTGCACAACGTGGCCCTAAAAAAGGATTCCCCTTCAAGAGGTTGTGGTGATAATAAATAAACTGAGGTTCCTTACACGTCCCGAACAGTATTATATCTTACTACACTGCGATTTTAGGTATGCAGTGATTCTAACAGTTAACAAAGTTTCGATTTGATTTGAGTCGGTACATTCATATTAGCGACGTTCAGTAAGCAATAGGAGAGCGCGACGTAAGTAAAGTGATTAATGCGCGCTAAAGTTTTTGGGTATGGCGCAAGTTCACTCACGTAGATAAAGTCTCTCGTGGTTGGTGCCGATAACACAAGCAGGGAAAGAGAAATATAAGTGTACGACCAACACTTGGTCGGTTACCTCGACGAAGATGGTTCCTATACGAACGTTTGGGTGTAGCTTGAGCCGGTGGCTGATCCTCCGCACCTCTCTTAGATGGTGGAAACAGTCGGTTAACCCAAAAAACGTGACCCAAACGTGCCTGTACTTTGTGGCGATGTGGACGTTGACGATAACGTTTAATCCGGCAGCACGAAAAGCCAGAGAAAGAGAAGGAACAAGAAAAAAAACCTCTGTAAGGAAACATTCACTTGTAAGTATTCCCTTTATTTGGGGGAGCAGCAATCTAATTATTTATATTTACCTGTGGACTAGAACGAGCGCTACTACAGACGTCTCAAATTCACTATTCCAGCACCCCAGAAGTTATTCAGGTGTAATACACGATAAAGATATAAAGTCAACGCACGTGCTAAAGCATACGTCGTAATTAGAACTAACACAACCACGAAACAAAAGGAAGCAAAATGTACTTACGGTGAATGCGGCCGGATTTAAATTGAAACACCAATTCAACTTGGAAATCTTGAAACACACATTAATAATTTATGTGTAAAATTTTAACTTCAAGAGGCACACCTAAACACCCATGTAGAAAAGAAAAAGAAAATGACCGTTGATCGTTTTCGAAACTTTTGTTAATTTTATTTCCACCAATTGAAAATTAGCAACATGCGCGGCAAATTCGGCTTTTGTCGTAACGTGCTACACACGACACACGTTTTTCAGGAAGGCCTCGACATACGTTCTAACTTTGAAAACAAAACCGTAACACTGTTAATATTTATATTAATTTTGTATAATGTGTTTTCAGTTTCTCTGCGTTTTAATAAACTTAATTATTTATTGCGGGTAAAATATTACTTATTAGCGTTTATTTAACATGTCTAGTTGGCCTTAGAATTTTTAATGTTTATTAATGAATTAGTAAATAGAAAATACATCGATTCTGAATAAATAAAAAAAATTCTCATTCTACTGAATTCTTTAGAATCAACTGCACTGTTTTTTTATAACAATAAACCTAAAACTTTCAACAAACTTTAAAGTTTGTGTCGAATTGAAAAGTTTGTTTATGTTGTTCAATATACGCTAACCTAGACTCAGATTTATACAAAAAATTAGAAACATTTCTTTACCGCAATTTTACTTAATTTTTGTTTCTTATTTTTAACTTACGTTATTGATGAACAAAAAATCTTAAGTGTTATTAACAGTAGGTCTATATACGCCTAAAGCAGAATAATGTGTTTACATTAAAATAAGTATACATCTTAAGTACAATTCTGTGAATTGTCGCAATAGAGTGAAGTCTTAGTCAAACCAAAGAAAAACTCAAATGTGTATGTATTCTAAAAAGTTTCTGTTTTATACGTAAATTCTTGAACAACAGTCACATTTTGTTTATTGTAATGCAGCGACTGTCAAGATAAATGTGTACAACTTCATTAAAATAATTAAGATGTTAAGTACTTTATGCAAATTAATAGCGGAAAGTCTAGAAAATTTGGCAAATAAAATTACCATTCTCCTTTTAAACCTTTTAAAATTAACTTGTTGTGTGAAAGGGTACTTACTAACGTTGCTACGGTAACGATAGAAGATTTTAACAAAACCCTTTTCACGCACTCAAAACACCGAACAAAAAGTTTTATTAACGCGAAAGACTCGTTTCATTAAACATCTCAATATGTTAAATATGCTTGCAAACAAAAAACCCAAAGGCAAATTTAATTTTAGGCGCTAGTTTAAAAATTAAACATGCAAATGGGTCAACATGTTTAATATTTAAAGAACCTTTTTTGTAATAACAAAAAATATTATGTGTTTAACTTTTGAAATTTTCTTTCCAGATTAAATCGAACGTATTTTCACAAAGAGCGCACGAACGCCAACGAAAGCGGATAACATGAAAATAAACGATTTGCGAGAACCTCTAAATGTAGAAATATCATGATCAAATTAATCCAAGAATGAGTGGATATCCTGTAACGGATGTTGGGCACGGCGCCACAATATTCGATATCCGTTGGAGTCCGAACTCAAGTGTTCCCCATGAGGTAACCACTTTATTTCCTCCAATGATGTTGCCACCACTTAGTTTCCAAGTTGAGTCCACGACAATTCCACCAGATAATGAAAGCTTTCTACTTTCTCTGGCAAGCACGCCTGGACCTACTTCCGAAGGATTAAATTCATTTTACACTTTACAAGGTAGGATCTAAGTTTTATTTATAACAATTAAACACGAGCAAATATATCTTAAAATAGAATTGCAATTATTATTACGCAACATATATGTTCTTACAGTTTAGAGTTATTGATAACTCAAAATTGTCGTGTATGTATGTAAATGTAATCAGCCTTCGTACCAAGAATTTAGTACAGTTGTGCTGTGCTTAGGTATTTTTTATCAATTTTGACTTTTTTTGAAAAAATAAAGAATGTGGCTGAACGCTTCATATACACTTATCAACTTAACTTATACAAAGTTTAACTGTTGGAATACTTTCTTGAAAGACTTACATTCAATACACGGCAAAACTAAAAGACATACAACATTCATTTTCTCCGATCTAGGAAATATGTAGATAATGTGTTTTAGTTAAGCAAGGCAGAATTAATTAAACGGAAAATTTTGCACTTTTGGACATTTACTTAAAACAACATTGGTAATTTTATCAACCAACGCGTTCCATGAATATAAGAAAGTAAAAACTGTTTACGTATGTTTATGAAAGTATAGCACAAATCTTTGAATCAATTAATTTCGACATACGTCGTCACATACGGATAACAATAAAATAAAAATATGTTATAAATAATTTTCGCGGCAAACGCGAAAATTTTTAATTTCTACTTCTGGTGTTTTTTTAAATGTTTTGGGCATTTTTCAATACTTACGTTGTCTGAGTATACCGAAGTAAGTATACGAAAGCAATGCCGAGTGAAAACTCACACAGTGTGACCAGTAAAGTCCGCATCAGGTGGGAATTTATTTTATTAATATTTCTTTCAAAATTTGATTTCGGCATCAGTTTCTGCGTCGATTGAAATAAAAATTTACGAAAAAATTGTAGTCACATGATTCGCACTATTTGTCAAAAAATTTTTGTCCCAAAAAATTCCAAAGTGGGGTTAATTCTCAGAATATCCAGAAATAGTTATAAGAAAAAGTCGTTTTAAATGCAATTTTGAGCCCGTATGCAAAATTTCAGCTTCTTAGGTGAATTTTAGTTTTTTCATTGTTTATTTGGAAGTTGTACCACTATCTAAAAATAAAACTCACGCAACCTACATAATTATTCTTGATTTTGTCTTAGTTATAACGTGTATTATTTTTAGACATAAACTGTATTTTCAAAAATAGATATTTCATGAAGTTGCCTTATACAGGGTCAAGGCCAAATAAACTTTGCATCACATATGATAAATTTTTCTATCTGGGCTAAAGGATTGTCAAAATCAAGAAGAAATATGTAGGTTGCGTTGGGTCTAATTTTTAAACAGTGGTGCAATTTCCAAAAAATAATAAAAAAATTAAAATTTGTTACGGTCAGTTGTTAGGAAAGTATGCCCCTCAGTGGAGAGTAGGGTGCGGGTTAGGAAAGTCAACGTTATTCCTAGAACCTATAGAAAAAATTAAAAAGTAGGGTGCCAGGTTCGAGTAACGCTGGAGAGAAGAATCTGACCCAGAACCAAAGGTCAGCAGCTAACTGTCCGCAGCAGAATATACAGAAAAAGGGAAACAAATCACGAAAGAATTCGACATAAAGTCAGAGAAACCTTCACACAATATTTATTCACCTCAATACACAAACGAATTTGTGATAGTTCACAGCATTCAAAGACACAGATATATTACGAATACACACGAGCTAAAACGGGTAACGTACACCATTAAACATTTAGGTAACACGAAAATGACTAGAGCTACATAAAATTACCAGTTAAAGTAAAGAGAATTACCCAAATATTTACCACTGCTACGCCACTGTCTCGTATATGCAATTGATATTTCGCGTACTGAAGGTACGCCTATGAGTG
This sequence comes from Abscondita cerata, assembly GCA_030710515.1. Taxonomy (NCBI): domain Eukaryota; kingdom Metazoa; phylum Arthropoda; class Insecta; order Coleoptera; family Lampyridae; genus Abscondita; species Abscondita cerata. Next base: position 9,595 of record JALBCR010001463.1, on the reverse strand, counting down.
AACTTAACCTAGAATGTGTCGATTTATGGTACTGAGTAACGTTACAGATTACATGAATTTAAGGAAGACGTGTAAGGAAGTTTTACGACTAATTCAGTCACCGCGAAGTTTAAACGATTGTTCACTTTGGCCTGTCGGGGAACGAGCTCGTACCGAGAAAGTCAATGGAACTAAATGCGTTCGGCTTAATTAAGATTGAGGTTTAAATTCTTACACGACTTATACACCACGTAGGTATTAAATACTCTTATCTATAACTAGTTAACGTTCCAGGTATATTATGCAATTACATTCGAGCGACAAATAATCCGCAATAAATTTTCTACGTTCGCGCCTGATAGTTGGTGTCAAGGGTGACTTCTACTTGAGTGATAGGTCGACTGCAGGTTCACGCGCAATTAAAAGATATTAAAACCTCTGACCTTCCACGCAGCAGTAGGGTATTACTCTTGCTCTCAATGGTACTAACGGTTTTCTGGAATGAGCCTCCACCGTGGTCTGCGAATCCTGACGGAGTATTCGTGGGTAGCTATTTCGGCACAGCGCCTCCAAAAGCCATGAGTAGACCCGCAATAGCCGTACAAGTTGACGAAGGAACAACCGGAAGAGAATATATTCGTAATAGGGAGACATAAACCACCCTCTCTGATGTAAAGCGTCCCTAGCCTGAAGAATGCAGGACGTGCTTATTGAACAGTTCGTGGAGCACAACCTTTTAGCAAATTTTAAAAGCCACTTTATGCTGTATCGTATGTTTTACCATCGGCCTGATTACCCTTTCAAGCGAGGAAATTTTCAGATGAGGGTATATCTTCTTCCTCGTGAACGGTTGATTCAGAACAAGCTTTCCGGAAGCGTTAAAATGCAGCGGACAATCGTGGACAGTTTCAAGTTATCAACGCTGGAAACTAATACAAAGTAATGCCCGCGAAATTGGGTTAAGGAGTGTATACACAGGAGGAGCGTTTACACTTCGAACGTTACAATTGCCTGTACAGAAGCTGAAACTTTTCCATGCGGGCTCAAAATTGAATTTTGAAAACGACTTTTTTCATAACTTTTTTGGATATTTTTGATAAATAACTTTTGTAATTTTTTAGAAGAAATTTCAATCTGACAAATCGAGTCGAAAATCACGGTGCCTACAATTTGTTTCGTTAATTTTTATTTCAGTCGATGCAGAAACTGGACACGCTTTAGAAGAAACAGTGTGTCTGTTTATGTTGGAACCCTATGGAAAACTTGGTTATTATTGTTTTTTTTAAAGTTTTGCTTGGTAATAAAGTTCGCTCCCAAACCTTGTGAAATACAACCATCATAAATTTATGGTCAAGAGTAAAAGTATCATTCTTTCTTACTAACACAGAAAAATGTTATAATTAAAGTTTTTGAATTAAAAAGTTATATATACAAATTATGAAGTTGCGGCCATTTAACATGAAAATTCAGGTTTGATTATTATTTACGTTTCTACATTGAAATATTTGCAGTAGTTATAAATTTCAATTTTGAGTTTGTCCCTCTTATTTATTAAAAATATGACAGCTTTCCCATTTGTTAATGTATTCAACAATCTTGCAATTTAAATACGTAACGAATGTATAATAATTATGTATTTTAAAAATAGGAATATTCATACAAAGAATATTTAGTAAATATAACACAGAAACAAATATAATTAAATTTTGGTTCAATCTACTAAAGCTTTGACATGTGTATCTTCTTTTGTAAATATTTTTTTGTTCTTTTCTCAAGCTATTTTATTACTGTCTACTTACCACTCTGAAATTCAGTGTCAAATATTTTGCAATGCTTATTTTTTTTTGTTGCATTGAGCCAGTCCCATAATCCTCGAAAAGTCCTTAAAATGCCATTCCCGATTGATTAAGGCAAAATTCCCATATTTTTTGTAAATCTGCTATGTTCGGAAAGATCATTGAATTCTGCTGGAAGTGGGTAGTTGATCCTAGGTAATGATGATCTTCAATCATTGTTAAGTGATCCACAGCATCAGTAATCTTCCCAACCAAAGAAAACCTGTATAAAAGTTAGTATTAGTTATGTAATTAAGGTAGAAATAATATGTCAAGGTCAGTTGCCAGGACACAAAATGTGAGGTGAGAGTGATAAAAGGGACGAAGTGTGATAAAGAAAAGTGAGTGATAGACAATGTAAAACATAAACAAGGACGTAAAAGGTGAAAATGCGTGGTTTAAACAAAGTTAATTATAAAAAGTTGGGTTATGAACATAAACAAAATTTAAAGACGAAGTGCAAAGCGGCCCAATACTCTTTCAAGAAAAGAAAGACAAGGAAGAAAGAGCAAAAAAACAGAAGAAGAATGGCAGTAATTAACAAATAATTAACCAAGTTAATTATGAAATTTAAAGAAAACTGCAGAAAAATTAAGGGTTAATAAATTAATAAACAAGCTGGCCATGGATCCGGAAGTAATAAATAGAGGTGCGGAAGAGACGCCCGAGGAGTCCGAAAATCAAAGCGTAAAGGCGTACATCGGTGCGAAGAAAAATACCGCCAAAATAAAATAGATGACGTCACGTTAAAACAATTAAAATTTAATAAAAATTGCTAAGTGCAAAAACAAAGTGAGAAGTTGAAGGAGTACAGTAATAAAAGTAAACAAAATAAACGGGGAAAGTAAATACTCACCAGTGAAAGTGAGCCGGGAAAGAAAAGGTCCCGTGAACTCAAGGGTGAATAAACGGTCTAGGCTGCGCAAAATTGAACGACGTAGCAGTAACCTGAAAAGAGAGTAAAGAAACATTGGGAGCATCAAGTACAACAAAATTACTCACCATCAAAGTTGGCGTTATGACCAGGTAGATTTAAGTTAAGTAGGAATAAGTTTGTAAAGTAGTAGTAGTCTATTTAGGTTAAGATTTCATGTAAATAAGCGACGTGCACTAAATAAAGACCAAATTTACCTTTTGTCAGAGGTTTGTAAATAAATTTAAAAACGGTATTGTAAATAAATTATTGTTGAGCCGAGAAGGTGTTTTAATGAAGGGAATAAAACAGATAAATCAAAATTTAGTGACAGAAATTATTTGGATAGGAGTTGTATAAAAACGCGTGCATGTGAAAACACTTTTGTTTACCGGTAAAAAGTAACCCTTGAGAGAAAGAGCCTGAATTTAAATTGTTTGATAAAGTGGTTGGCGCCTAACATTAAAACAAAATAAAAATTTACCCCTTTGTCATCGCAATTTCATGTCAGTGAATCGTAGATTACGTTAAATGTATCGAGTAAATAATCATCAAACCTAAATATATATTAATTCAAAACAACTTTTTTTATAACATTTACATTTTAAGTTTTAGACCACATAGAACTTTTTATCAAGAATAATTTTTTCCAAAAAAATAATAATAAAAAAGCTTTTCATGTGGTACCAACTTAAGTAAAAACACTGTATAATTTGAAAATCATTTGCATTTATTGCATTCATTACAAAACAAATTTACAATAGTTAAACCTCAAACCAACGTTTTCGTTAGATCATAAACCGAAATGATAATTATTTAAAAAAATCATAATACGTTAGTATTCGAACTCTCTCTTGTTCTGTGACAATAATTATTCAACATTTTAATCAAATTAATTAAAATCAGCTTTGATTATATTTTACTCTCAAGTTGTTAAATGCTATAAAAGCTTTTTCGGTATCTGTGAACTAAAGTCATAACGTTTTCTCAATCGCATCACTAACCAAAAAGTTATTTTAGATTCAAGTATTCCACAACCCCACACCTTTCTTAAAATTTCCAATTTCTAAAAGTTTTCACTTTCGTTTAAAAAAAGCAAAAGATCTCACTCCCTGTTACAATATTCAGAAATGAAACACAGATCTACGACACACCCAATGGGTTTCTTACTTCAATATTAAAGAAAAATTATTAGTTTATTGTTTTTTTTCCATTTTAATTAAAATTAATTCAATCTTCACACAATTCACTTGTAACTTATTCAGACACAATCGCTTTAAAGCTCGTTTTAATTTGATGAATCTGCGATTCTGTTAAAATTATTCAGGACAATCTTAACTTTTAGTAAGGAAGAATTGCATATGATCGCATTGATAACAAATTAATTGAAGGTTTTCTTTGCCAATTAAAGAAACAAATGTTTTTTTTTTAAATAGGCATTTATTATGAGAAGCCATAATATGCAACGACCCTCTAGTGAAGAATCTACCTTCTTCCCTATGGACATAAATAAAATACCGATTGAAATTGACTTCCGTCTCACTAAAGACGTTTCACAAAAGTATCTAACAATTAGGTCAAGTTTGACTTCTATGGTAACACTAGATATCTGGGTACATCAAAAAAACTAACCATTAAAAATACTGAGTGGAGTCTTTTCTATACTACCTTGATGAAAATCAGAGTGCATCCTTATGACGGGACGAGTGCTAACAGAACTACCGGTTGGGGGCTTCCAGATTCTTACTTTCATATTTAATGCCACATTCAGATTAGGTTACTTTCTACTCCAGTGGAAGGTGGCGGAGCTTGCAGTCATTTCCAAACATGAAAAATACCAAGGGAAGCAAACTCCCGCCTACCAATCAGAGTACTGCTTCTGTTTTCAAAAATACTCCAAAAACTCCTTATGAATAAAATAATAAATTTCTTATAGCCAAAAAAAAAATCCTAAGTATACATCACTTTCAATCAAAGTTACTTTGTATCATATGCAATGCACCGTGGTATTCACCTAACGGGATTATCTACCAAAATCTTGCAATTTATTTATTTATTTATTCGTATGGTACATTATACAAATATTGTATTGTGATGTAAGGGTTATGCATGGTGCCTCAGAAGATCAGTATAAACCTGTATAGTGTGGTGACGAAACCGTGTGCAATAGCGGATTGGTTCGTCTTGGCCAACCATTTACTTCAAGGTTTTGGAAAACCACTAAAACCTAAATAATTACAATAAATATTAATACCTACAGAAAATAAGTACTACAAACAGACGTTACAAACACGACTTTATAATGGGTTAGCAAATGATCTTTTAATAGCTCCGAGAATTAGGCGACTTAAGCGGCCTAATCCGCTGGACTTATTTAGACAAAAACTAATGGTAGTTTCCTTGTTGTTCTAAGTAGTTCTGGTAGCGATGAGAAAAAAAGGTATTACGTGTTTTCTAATATTTATTTCATAATCATTTATTTATTTATGTATGAAATGGCGTGAAACATGTTTTGCAAAGTGGTACTTGACACGTCCTGCACAATGTTGGGGTTCGTTTTTCAATTTTTTGTTGGGAACGTCTTGCACAGCGTCGAGGAGTTTTCTCAACTGGCAAACGGTCCCCTACATTTACCATGCTTTTAGACTTCTTTGAAGGTCTCCTTGTAGATCTTCTGCTTATGTGAACTTTTGAAGTAGCCTTTCCAAATTTTATCAATTCTTCAGCTAAATATATTAGAAAGTCCAAGGAAAGACTTTTTGCCGATTAATGCTCGTTACACATTTTCCAACTGTTTATAGCAGACAACCATTACCAGTTTCCAAACGATCTTTTCTCACCATTTTCACGATTTGCGGTCCATTATGTATAATCCAGACATTTGGTCAGCAAAATTCCCTCCTTCCATAAAGTTATTGTAGAAGCTAATTGCCTCTGGTCAGTCAGTTTCTTTTCTGACACTATCCTTACCACGACGCGTTACAGTCGTGAGGTCATCTATTACGACAGTTACCTATAATACGTTCTTTGGTGCTTTCATTTAATTTTTTTGTAAATTTTGGAGTATTTTTCCTGTTTGCTAATAACAGTTTTACACATGGAAATGGAATTTCTTTCATGAGCTTTACTGACGTAAAAAAACTGTCAAAGCACAGTACTACGTCTTAAGATTTTATTGTATTTGTTAAATTTATACACCACTCTTTCCAACAAACGTTCCATCGAACTGGACTCAAAGTTTCTCTGCCAGCATAAACATTCATGTCATTGATGTGTAACCAATCAAAAATCACTTCTAACCTAAAAATTTATTTTCAATTTACAGGCTTTATTGGTATGTATTGTTTCAAGCTAGAACGGCCCATGAATTTTACCATACTTTAATCAAACTCACCCTAGAGGAATCAGATCTGCATTTTGGAAAGTATACGTGCAAGCAGTTTATAAACTCGTCCACATAATAAGTTTTTGAGTCAAAATGTTGTTTTTCTGGTTTATTGAAATACAATTAAAATCTTCATATTTTTATTATTGTGTTTACCAACGGATTTATGGTTTGACCAATAGTGTCGAAGAACTGGCAATTTGTTATAACTCATAACAAGCGAGCAACCCAAAACTATTGCAATCTCCTCACATCGGTTTTACCAATTTTTTTTTGTTTTTCGTGTATATATTGCTAGTCCCTTATTAGTGCAATTAGTTTTTGGTGCAGTTTTTGGTGGTTTTCTGTTGGTTAGTGCAATCAGAATTAAATATAAACAAACTTCGCGGAAATATTTTTTTGAAGAGATCTATTGGTTTAAAAAACTTTTTTACTCTTTTGTCTATCTTGCAAGTGTTCATAGAAGGAATCTGGAATCTTTGAAGGAAATTGGTGGTAAGAGTAGATCATATTATGTTTTTCCCTTTTTTTTATTGTTTCCTTTGCCTTGATTTACTGTCGGCAACTTTGCTGTCAGAAGATTGCTCAATGTTGCTGTTAATGTCTTCATCTTGCTGATCATCATCTGAGTTGGAAACGTCTGTGTCTCATAGTCTTTGTCGCGATCATCGTAGATCTCAAAGGGATCCATCTCACTTTTAATATCGGAAAAGTATTCGGTCAAATATGTAAGCTCCTTATCAAAAAGCCCTCGTTTTGACATACTACAAAAAAATCAATGGGATATATATGTCCCATCAAAAAATACCACTGGTCAATTCATAAACAAATCAGGAATATTTATAACAAAATACTATACTATTTTAGAACATGCTACCTAACTAATTTAATAAACACATATCTATTTAAAAATATCTATGATAATGCAGCACGTGTGCAGCCCCCGGTCGACACTGTGTTGCCGATATATTTTTATTTTAATGGTTTTGCACGAAGAATGCCGCTACACTTGCATAAAGCATATTATTAGGCTGGAGGTATTTTTGAAAGTCAAGACGTATTCGTTAATATTAATATTCTACCATTTATGTCAACACAGTTTTCCTTTCATCCCCATAGTCAAAAACTGCATGAAACAATGTAAAAATGCATGTTTTTTTTGCAAAAATAAAATATCTACCCTATTCTTAAAAAAATATCAGACACATAACTAGATTTATACTTTCATTTGTATTTGGTGCCTTTTTGTATGTGGAGACCTGAGAACACAATGACCAGTGCTTTGTTTGCTGCCCTTGTTAATTATTTATTTACGAAAATTTTGTTTGTTTGTTGTTTTTATTCTCTTTTGTTTGATATTTATTCTTCCCAAAAGGATCTTACCAAGGAAATGTTTTGATGACTATTTTTATTTTTTCAATTCACTTAGTTAATGGGTCTTCAAAGACGCTCATATTTCTCTTATTTCCTTACAAGGACTTTCCTCGCATTTCACACGGTAAAATCAAATGTTAGTTTTTTCACAAATTTTAAACAAAAACATTATTTCATCAAATTTTTAAGTGTCTACTAACATTTTATATTCTTTTTGCTCAAATGTATTGCATATTTAAATTTACATATTACATTTTATAAATGTAGAGATTTTAGAATCGCAATCTACATTTGTAGCATTAATTTTAAAATAAAACACTAATGCATATTTTCAATATTGTTTCTGAGTAGACATAATAAATATTTCCTAAAATATTTTTAGATCTAAGAAATGGTTTTTATTTGTATAGGTCTTCAACCACTGAAAATTCCAAACTTTTACAAAACATTTTTGATTTCTCTACTACAAGTGAAAGTATTAAATGCGGAATTTCTTTGCAAATTACGGATAAAGGTTTTCCAAATAATATAAAACATAAAAACATTTTATCAATTTAAATAATTAAATAAAGCTGCTGTTGTCTTATGTTTTTGTCATCTTATTCTTCGGTTGCTTTTTCTATTATTATTTATATAAACTTTTGTTTAACTTTAATTAACGAGATACGGTGACTTTTGTTTAACAATATTTTCTTTGTAAAAAAAATAACTAATAAAAAACCTAAAATAAAACACCACTCATTAATTGTTTAAACTAAAACCAAAAGTAAAAATAAATAACTGACAACAGGACAGTGGTTTTCTATTTGAGTGTATCAGATAAAAATTGTATATTCTGTAAGTTTGAAATACGGCATATTCCGCACGAGTGGAATGTTCCATGAGTACGGAATAGACATTTCAAAACGTGTTGCAGACTATACTTTTTCTAGGACAGAGGAAGTATGGATCAATAAGAAAATGTTAAACAATTTACACAAATGATACTTTTTTCTCTATTTTAAGTTGGTACCTTATTTTTAGTTGCCATCTGTTGGTACTGATTTTTGAATTTAGGTTAGAAATGCCTTTTATTTTGTAATTGTTATTAACAATAACACACCTAATAGTGTTTAGTTGGTTTAGTTCTTTAGTTATTATTTTATTTTGAACATTTATTAAATAAAGTTACATGTGTACAAAGTTAATGTTGGCAGCTTTCGGTAAGTGTATGATTAAAAAATTATTGCTTATTATTGAATTTTATTCTAATTCCAGAATTGATGCAATAAATAAGGTAGTAAATTATTGAATTGGTTTTGCCGGAAGCATTGTACTCTAGAGAAATACAAAAGTTTATGGTGTGGCACCTGTAGAATTGTTGTAGAGATGCATTGGCAGGTCTGAAACATTGTTCCATACATCGTGTGTTTACAATAATTTATTTTTATTTAAGCAATTACTTGTGGAAGTGCGCAATTTATCATAATGTGAGAAGTCGATGCTTGCTTTATGTTGATGGTTACTCGCACGATATAATAAGCTTTCCTTTAAGTCGATAACTTTTTTTTTTTTTTGAAAGCCTGTTAAAGTAAGCTGGAATAACAAAATTTACACAAAATCTTGTACGTCAGAGTATTTTTTTAAATAAAAAAACTAAAATAAACATATATTTAACAAAAAAACAAAATTTTTTCAAAAAATAACTCTGTGATACATATCTAATTTATTCATTAATATGTTAATAAACTAAAAGAAGAAATACGTACAAAACCTTCTCTATTCCGTAAGGTGAAGATAATGCACTTTCGATGGAAACCATCTCCTTAGTTTTCAAAAACTGCAATCAAAAGAATAATATTTCATTTGGTTGCCTATGTTCAACCTGAAATAAAGAGGCTTTACTTTTCTAGTTTTAAAGTGTGGCACATATAATTAACTCACTCTTTCTTCCAACAGTCCTCAAACGAATACAGGATTGAGACAATTAGTTGTAAAATTGTTACCGTTGCTAATGAATGTAAAGTCACTAAGCTTATTTCAATAAGCTTTCATTCATGACAAATTGCCTTTTGAAAATTTTTCAAATTATTGAAGATAGCAATACGTAACTGAACGAAGTATTACTGA
>JALBCR010001462.1:0-232923 GCA_030710515.1 Abscondita cerata | reverse complement strand
AAAAAAATAAATGATTCTTTAACATCCCAAATAGCAACTAACTACTTTGTTAACAAAAAGATAATATTTTGTCAAACCCTAAGTAATTGTTTTCTTATTACCCTGTGGGATTTTAAGGGTTTGTTTATACATTCGCTTATTGTAGTTTATGTAAAGTAACCTTAAGTTAGAAAACTAAAAATGTTTTTGATTGCATTTCTCTGTAAAAGTTCAAACTCTCACAGGTGGTAGAGTAAAGGGTTACTTTTTTAAACAGTGGATTGAGTAACACCTCAAATTAAAGATATTTTAATATTGCATTTAATGCAATAGTATAATCAACACCAATGGCAGTTCAATTTCTATGATAAAGTAAGCAAAAGTCTTGTAGCAAGTGTATTGCTCATATTGTTTAACTTTATTTAGCAATTAATTGCTAATGGTACTCTTTTTTATACAGCTTAAACTATAATTTTACTTTTTAACGCTAAAGTTGCTCTTTTTTGTAGACAGCCGGTTGCTATTAGCAATAGAAACAAAAGTACTTTTAGTGTCGTTCTGAGTGGATGTGAGAGTAAGTTGATACGTAATAAATAATTACAGTACTTTTACTACCGCTTTGAACTTGTTGATATTAAATAATCTACCTATGACTGTTTGATATTAAGTTGAAATAATTGTTACTGTCAGTTGATGTCACTGTAATAAAGAAATTGTCAAAATTAGTTTCGTTAATTATATACAGGGTGTGTCTCGACGATAGCATGTTAGACAAATAATGAGAACAAAAAAACCAATTCAGCTGAAAACTTGTATACAAATGGACATGATGTATTTACTGAAAATATTTTTATCGGTCAAATAATTTTAGGCGTTAGCAACAAAAATTTGAATCTACTGAAAAATTAATATTTCATGAAACCTAAAAGACAGATAAGCAAAACTTGTACAACGATTATACATGGTATTGTACTATGTTTTAAGTATTAGACATTTTTGAAATTTATTTCTAGAGAAAGTCCGGGAGTCTTTTTTTTAATTGCAACTATGTTTCTTTATATTCTCATTTGATGCATAATTTAATTACCCATCTGATGGTATATCATGTTTCTATACCTAAACTGAATAATTTTAGTGTTATCTGCTTTTTTCTACTTTTCTTGGAGATGATGTAGTAAATTAATAGTGTGCTTTGTTTTAGCCAACTGATTGAAGTTATTATACGACAAGTAGCAAAGCAAATTGCAAAGCATACTATTAATTTAATACAACATCTCCAGAAAAGTAGAAAGCAGATAATTAAAAAATAAAAATAGAAAAAGCAGATAACACAAAAATCATTCAGTTTAGGTATAGGAACATGATATGTCAGCGGATAGGTAATTAAATTTTGCATCGAATGATAATATAAAAAATTTACTTGCAATTTAAAAATTGACTCCTTGGCATTTTAATTTTCTTAACTACCGTTACTCCCTGACCTCACCTAGAAATAAATTTAAAAATGTCTAATTCTAAAAACATAGTCCAATACCATGTCTAACCGTTCTACAAGTTTTGCTCATCTGCCCTTTATGCTTCATAAAATATTAATTTTTCACTAGATTCAAATTTTATTTGCTTAGGCCTGAAATATATTTTTTTCTAAATAATGGTAAGAGAGAGGTACGCCAAACCTGGTAGTAGTAGTAGACGTAAAATTTTACGCGAAAACGAAGAATAAAATAAAAATTGGGGCATTGTATTTAAAATAACAAAGTTGGTATCTACTTTCGGTATAACAGGAAGTGACACCGCCGTGAAAACATTTTCAACAAGTAGATCATGTCAATTTGTATACAGTTATAAGTTTTCAGCTGAATCGGTTTTTTTGTTTTCATTATTCGTCTAACATGCTATTGTCGAGACACACCCTGTATAGAAAGTAATAGAAAAACATAACATGTCATAACATGTTCTATACACAATGTGATTGTTACATACTTATTAATACATGTCTTTCTAATATACTTTTGTTTTTTCATACCATTGCAAGAATTCCTTAAGGTGGAGGAATAAAAATTAATCCACTACCCTGGTTTCAATTTGCCGACGTTTCGTTCAAGTCTATGTGAGTCTTATCAAGAGGTGTTGAAGTTGGGGAGTAAGAATCACAATAACATTAATTCCATTTTATATATGAGTCTCATTCCCTAATTTTAAGACGTCTTGATAAAGCTTGCATAGTCTCGAGCAAAACGTCGGCAAATTGACACCTTTCTGGCTATTTTTTTTTGTTTTAGATTTTATTCTTACAAACAGATCCCAAAAACCAATGTGTGATTGTGTTTTTCGGCCTTTTTGATAATGCTGATGTGCATCAACAATAGGAACTTACTACAATATTTTGGAAGCGTTTAAAGTTGTAAAAGCAACTGCAATGTTAAAATTGAACATTTCAATTTTATATCCAATTTCTGTGAGCGGTTTATATGTTTCTTTTTATTAGATGTAATTTTATACAAGATACAAGATTCAATTACGTTATCGATAACTGTGATTAAATATTTTTAAAACGCATCGTTTTCTATTTCATTGTTTCGAACTAATGAGGTGACATTTATTTATCAATATCTTAAAGCATATTAATTATACAAAAAAAGTTATAGAATTAATTTTTTTCTAAAACACATTTTTTACTAAATGAGTTTATTCTTCACAATTCTCATCTTTTGTAAACGTTATGAGGTACATATTTGACTGACATTAAAAGCCTACATTATTATTTGTTAGTCAAACTAACTAATAAAACTTGAATCCTCGATTAAAGTTGATAATGTCACGTCAGAAATCACATTAATAACAATAACACTATTGATTTCAGTTTAACTTAACAACTCCTACTTGATATTTTAGATATATATAGGGTGTCCTGATATTCCGTGTATATAGAGCTACTGTAAATTTCTGGAGCTAAAATACCAAAAGTTGATAGTTTTCGAAATACATAGAGCGTCAAAGTTATTATTTTTTATTACTTTTTCTTGGATAATTTTCTTAATAGCTGTACTATTTGCACGAAATTGGTTTTTTTTTTTTTGGATGAGAATTCGAAATCCGTTCTTTTTTAACATCTAATATGTCCTAATTTTTTGGCCTTTCTGTGCAAAATTTTGATTTGAATATTTTTGTAGTCCAACTTTTTCTGTTCCAAAGAGGTATACTTAATAAATGTCGCTCCGAGCAACAGTTTCTGAGATAATTGCTTTATCTTTGACATTTTTGACAGATATTAAACGTTTGATCATTTTATTAACGAGTATCAAGGCCGTCTAAGTCATGTCAGTGTTTTAAGTCTAGATTATTATGGATTTTTTCTGTATCCTTTATCTTCTTGGTTTATAGTTTACTTTTACATTATTTCTGTTGTTGACTCTATCGTCTTTAAATTTATTATTGTTGTTTGCTCGTTGGTCTTTAAACACACTCAATTAATAATTTGCATCAGTTCCAAGCCTGGATAAAGTGTGAAGGAAGGCAATGGCGACTTTGTCTATTTAATTAAAGATAAAGAAAAAATCCAATTATCTCAGAAACGGTTGCTCGGAGCGATATTTATTAAGTATACCTTTTAGGGATACAAGAAATTGGGGTATAAAAATACCTAAATAAAAATATCATACAGAAAAACACAAAAAAATTAGGACATTTTAAATGTAAAGAAAGTTCTATAAGTGGCACCTCACGCAATTTATCACAAAAATAATAACGGATCTCAAAAAACCACGGAGTAGCAAATTTTGTACAAATAGTAGGTACAGCTATTAAGGAAATTATCCAAGAAAAACTAATAAAACATAGTTACTTTGACGCTCTGTATTTCGGAAACTATCATCTTTTAGACAAAAGTAATTTGGTTTCAATCGGCAAATTTTAGTCCCAGAAATCTACAATAGCTTTATGTACACGTATAGTCTAAAGCATATTAAAAGTAAAAGTAAGAAAAAATCTAATAAAGTGTGATTACATTTTGTAAGAGCTGAAACTAGAAAATAAGCGCAGGTGTAATAATGGAACTGTCAGGATAAATGTACATTTAAGTTAAAATCATGTTCTAGTTTCATAGAATATTACATCAATTGGTTATCACACAACTCCCTAGTAATATAATATGGTGTGTACTCTTATTAATTATCTTGTTAAGAAACCAATTAAATTCTCAGCTTGTCTAACTTTTTCCAATTTTAATGTTTTAGTAAATAATTTAAAAAGTTTTCTTTAAAGTTTGTTAATATCTTAACACGAGAAAAAAAAATTTGTTCTTTCACAGCAAAATTAATATCATTAAAAAATGCGATGTAGTGCAATTAAAGTAGATTACAGTATTCTAAAGAGTTGAAATTAATTTATACCGTATTCACTGTAATTGGTAGTATTTAATGCAATTAATTCTTTAATTAAAAAACTTTGAAACTATTGTTTTATACTCGGATTCACCGGCTTTTAGAAATTATGTAATAAAATATGTACACTCATGAAATTTAAAACTTGGACACCACAATTTCTGTAAACAAAAGTTTGCACATTGTGAAGCGGGCTTAAGGGTATCATTTACAATTCTAACAGCAGGTAGTCTCAGCACGGGTTATCTTATAGAAGGACTGTAGAATGAATCATTACACTAAGCACGTTTTAGAAAATAGGTAATTTACGTTGCTTACTTAATTTTTTTCTTTAAAGAATATATTTGAAGGTATCGCTAATTAAACACCATAGCTCGATTAATTATCGAATCAAAATTTTGTTTAGGAAATGTTTATTTGGGTTGACTGATTATTACTTATTTTTAAATAAATCTAACCTACTAATTATTGTAAGTTATTAAAAAAAAATCATTAAACTCTCTATTCATAATATTTAGTCCTTACAAAATGTATATTTTATGACGTTTCATTTTTTTCTGTAGTTAATATAAAAAGTGAAAATAAAAACTAAGGCAATTCTTATTGTCAACGTATATATTTAGTTTTTGACAAGAATTTATTACATAATTATAATTAAGATACCAAGTTATAGTTTAAAATTAAATGAAAACTTTTTTTTAAATAAAGGTATTACTATATAAATAAATATAAGAAATCAATAATGGGTGTGACCTCCATTATTATTGATACATTCTTGGAGGCGTCTGCTCATTGACGCTATCAAGGTATCAATATAATTAATATTAATCGTTTCCCATGCGGTATCAATGGCTGCAATTAGTGCATTACGGTTTACTGGTATAAAATTTGGCCCTTGTTGTCTTCGGATAACAGCAAGTATTCGAGCCCAAACATTTTCGATAATGTTAAAATCTGGGCTTTTGCTGGCCAGGGTAACAGCTCTAAGTTATTTGCTTGTATCCTGTTGCGCACAACCCGCGAAGTATGAATAGGGGCGTTGTTCTTTAACAACAAAAATAAACGTGCTTAGTGTAATGATTCATTCTACAGTCCTTCTATAAGATAACCCCTGCTGAGACTACCTGCTGTTAGAATTGTAAATGATACCCTTAAGCCCGCTTCACAATGTGCAAACTTTTGTTTACAGAAATTGTGGTGTCCAAGTTTTAAATTTCATGTACAGCCTGATATTGCCTTTAAAAATTAGATTTATTCAAGATCAGTTTTGACCATTCTTTAGGTTCCTCAGTGGTCACAATTCAAAAATATTTTCAATTATACAGGGTGTCCCACTTGACATTTTAAATTAAAACACATATTTTTTATATTTTATTCTAAATCTACGTGAAAAACTATGGGGTTCTTAGTGTAATATCGATTTTTAAACACTTTCTTTGGTCAATATCGGCTTTAAGATATTTCAAGTTTTTCAGGTTCTAGTGGGTTTTGGTATACAAATATGTATAGCAAAATTGTAGAGAATTTAATTCTACATCGATCTGGCAAAAAATATACAGGGTGTTCTATTTGATTTCACAAAGTGATTTGTCATTTTCAATTACAAAATTTGACATTTTATTTCTCATATCCTGTATAATTGATGACAACTTTTAAAACATGGACAGTTAAGGTTGTTACCGCCCGTCAAGTATTAACCTAAAAAACGTCAAATATCCGAAAGCCGATATTGACTCAATTAAATGTTAAAAAATCGATATCTCAAAAAGTATAATTTTTTGAGTAAATATACATAAAGTCATCATAATTTTTCACGTAGATTTAGAATAAAAAATAAGAAATATATGTTTCCATTTAAAATGTCAAATTTGACAGGTGTTACATGAAAGTATGAGACCTTGTATAATTGAAAATCTTTTAAATTGTAGTTACTGACGAACCTAAAAGAATTGTTTTAAAGGCAATATCACAGATTCGCGTACAATACGAACTCAAGCACTGTAACCGCAAGCAATTATGGCTGCTTTAATGAAGCTTTCTTAATCATTTTCTTGAGATGGATTAGTTCCCACATCCTCGCATTTTTTTACAGGGTTCTGTTGGCTCTGGCGTTTTCGGCTATTTTCTTACATTATTTCCTTGTCATACATTGTTCTTTCCAGTTCTTTACTCCAAGTGTAGGTAGGTCTTCTTCTACTTTCTTCGACAATCTTGTTCTGGGTCATTCTCTTCTTCTATTCTCTGTTGGTCTGCCTTCACTATGTGACCTAACCATTTTATCCTCTGTGATTTGATTATGTCAAAATATCTTTTCCTTTCATTTGGTTAACTAGTTTATAATTTATTCTTAGTCTGTATTCATTTTGTTAATTTTTTATTGGTTCTAGCACTCTCTCTAATATCTTTCTATCAAATATTCTCAGTTCTTCTTCTTCTTTCTTCGTTAGTGTCCACGTTTCTGCTGCGTATACTACTGGCCTAATTATTGTTTTATACAGGGTGTCTGGTAATGAATGGGCTATAACGCAAGAGTAGATTCTTTGGGCAAAGATATGACGATTTAACGTAATTTACCTTAATACAGTTTTTTTTTACTTCAATTTTAGCATAGATAGCGTAATTTAAGTGATATCTATGTCAAACTTGAAATCTGGCAATTTTCGACATTGTCAATTAGGAATATGTTATCTATTATACGCTAAAATCAGAGGGCACCACTATGGCCCTTATTTTTCTTTGCCGCGTTAAAACTTCTTAACGGAGGAAAATTGTACTAAGTTAAATCGTCATGTTTTGGCCCAAAGAATCTACTCTTACTGTATCGAACATTCATTACCAGTATAGTTGTATCTTAGTACTGTTGGTTAAATGTTCACTGTTTAGAAAATTTCTATTTGCATAGTTTGTTTTATATCCCGCTTGTATTTTATGTTTAGTTTTTTTCACTACCATTGTTGTATTTATTATAAATTTATTGCCTAAATATGAAAAGATTGAACAGCTTCAAAGCTGTAGTTTTTAATTTTTAAAGGTTCTTGATTCTATTTTATTATTACAATACTTTAAATATTTTGTTTTTTGTTTGCCCATTTTTACTCATTTTTAGCTGTTTTTTTCTTTTAACTTTATTACCGCACTTTCTAACCTTTTTTTCTTTCTACTTATAATTACCAAACCATCTGCTATGCAATGTTTTTAATTATTTTTGATAGAACTTTATACGTTACATGTAGCGTTATTACCATCAGGTAATTTATGCATTCTTCAATGTCCCCTTTCTTGTATATTGTAAAAATAATTCTTTTTCTCCGTTCTTCTAGCATATATTCTTCCTTACATATTGTACATATCAGTTTGTGAATTTCTTTTTGTAGTATTTTGCCTACAGATTTAAGATGTTTTATTATAATATCGTAGCATCCTGATGTTTTATTATTCTAAATTTTCATTATCGTTTCTTTTGTTTCTTCTAAATCTGGTTCCTGAATTTTTCCTGGTTTATGTTTATATCTTGCGTTACTTTTGGTTTTATTTGGTTGTCAGTTATAAAAAGCTGTTCATAGTGGTTTTTTCATATATTTTTTAATTTCTTTATTTTTATATCTGGTTTTTCCTCTAGGTCTTTAAAGCCTCCTATTCTTATGTTTACATTTTCCTTTTCCCGTTTTATTTGTTAGTAAAATTGTCTCCTGTTTTTGTTGTTGTATTCCAATTGGATATTCTGTAGTTTATTTTTAATCTATTTTTTTGTTTATAAGTATTTTTTCTAGGACATTCGCCTTTTTTATATGTGTTTTTGTCCTCTTCGTTTCTTGATTGTAAACATATTATCCATTATTTTGCTCTTCATCTCAGTGGTATTGACCCTGTATCTTTCTATTGTTTATATAATCTCAAGTTGCTAGTTTAATTTTTGTTTTTTTGTGGTTTTTGTTTTTATTTTTTAATCCATATTTTCCTTTTCAGTCTCTTTAAGCATATCCATTTTCTCGCGGTTCGTCATCACTGTTCTTCTCCTATCTATATTGTTTAGTTTTTTTGATACTCTGCTCGTTTTGTTTATTTTTTAGAATCTTATCTCGCAGCTCCTCATTGTCTGCAGGTTTCTGAGGATTTATTTAAATTAAACTCCCTAAATTCATCGATAACTTGATTGTTTCAAATGTCACCACCTAATTTTGTATGTGCCGTTGAACGTGCAATTTCATAAGGTTTCTAATGATAAGGTTGTAGGTATCTAACTCTTATGGGTTTTTGCGGATTTTTTGAGTAGAAGAATAACGCTGTCAACATAACCTTTAAATAACTAATTGTCGGATAAACAAATTAGAGATCCGTTTACGAGAATATATAAAGATATTGGAGAGGAAGACTAGCGTACTTAGTTATTTTTCTCATAATTACAGAGTGACAGTTCGCGTTTTCCCAACATTCTTATGAAACCAACAAAGTACCGGAAAATCTGTGGACTCAACAGAAATAACACTACACGAATTAAACTGTTCCAATAACGTCGATTATGTAAATGTGCCAGGGTTTTCTTCGGTGTCAACAAAAATACTAACAACAAACAAGAACATCTTTGCGGTAACGACGAGGATGTGAGTGGCAATGATGTTAATGTGGCAGTTTGTTCTTCAGTATAAAAAAAAAATTAAAATCGAAACATTTCCACATTTAAAGGTAAACTATTTAATTAACTGAAATAATTAAAAAGGACCGCTTCAAAAAACATAGTTGGGGATTTTAATTTTCCGAAAAATTAGTTCTGGCGCAGATTTGTGCGTTTCAAAAGATATTTGTGTAACAGAGAGAAAAATCAAAAGAATTTGGCTTGTGTATTCAACTAACAGAAACGTAGCTTATTGTTTCTGTTGCAAGCTTTTCAAAATCCAAAAATCAAGCAAATGGCTACAACGACTTGGGACACTTATCAACAGATTACAGAGATTGGCTGTAAGATTACAATCGGGTCAAACAATTACTGCCTCTTTTAACAGAAAGTTATAAAAAAGCAGAAATCAAACATAACACAAAATGTTTTAGTTCATTATTTAGGTAAAGTATACCGTATGAACTACTCTCAATTCTTCCAAAACTTTCACCGACAAAATAGTGCTCCTATACTTTATTCCAAATAAAAAGGTAGTAGGTGGCGCTGCGTCTGAAAGCAAGTTTACAAAGCAAAAGTTTTTTGTTGTTTTCCAAAGGCAGGAAAATTTGAAAAATAGTTATTTTTCTAATAATCGTTATCAATATTGATATGTGTTATGTGTTTATCTTGCATATTTCTAATGTTGAGAAGGCGAATGTAAATATATTGACTAAACATAGGTTTTCAGGAAATTGAACTTAATTGTGATTAATGATTAATCCTTACCTATTGTCATTGTTTACTTTGTCTTAATTTTCTACTTAACCATTTTAACAATACAATTGCTTAAAAACCAGCAATGTACAACCTTTATTTGAAAATTTAATTCATATGTATTGAACAAGTCATTAATACACACTAACCTAAAAAATATGAGTGCAACAATGAAATAAACTTAATTATAAAATTAAATTTTTAATTTTAAAGAATGCATGAATTCAAAATTGTAATAATGGAAGATCACTAGTTACTATAAATCTTCATCGGTCGATTCTTCAAGGAACTACTATCAGAGTTCAAATTTATAGTTACTTCCAACATATTTTCAAGTTATACCATCTAAATCCCACATCTTCTTTCTTCTTCTTTAATTATGTGCTCGACACAGTCGTGCCATTTTCTTTGCTGACAGTAGAACACTTTATCTAATAATTTTTTCACAACAGAAATCTTGTAAGTGGTATTTACTGAGCTGCTACGTAATGCTTCAATTGTGACCACACTAACTCGATTGGATTTAAGTTGCAGTGGTACGGAGGCACACGCAATATGATTTTACCGCTTCTCTTTACTAATTCGTCGATAACGTAAGGTGTCGGATGAGCTGCAGAATAATCTTTCACTAACTCCAACAGTTGTATTTTTAATAAGTCTTTTCTAATTCGGTTATACTCTTATTATGAAGCCATTCAATAATATCACCTTTTCTCCAATTTTGGCACTTTTCTGACTTCACACTATGGTAAGAGGCGTTGTCCATGATTATGACAGAGTTATCTTCTAAAAGTGGTAGTATGCCATCTAACCAATTTTTAAATACTTCACCATTCATTTCCTCGTGGTAATCACCTAAAGCAATTGTACATATCAGTAAGTTAACAATTTCTAAAACTTGTTTACCTGTTTTTCGATTCAAAATTTAAATAAGCACCTTCCACAAAACCAGTGTCGCTGCCGATGTGTACAACGATCAAACGTTTTTCTTTTCCGGTTGAGTCTTTAATGCCAGTTGAAAGACCCTCCATGTGTGCTTGTCGTGCAGTTGTTACGGTTGTATCTTTCCAAACCTTATTAATGACGTGCCCTGCATTCACCCAAGTTTCATCGGTGTAATAAATTTTTCTCTCTTCATTTCGATATTTTTTGATAGTAGTTAGGTATTTACGTCTCCATAAAACAATTTCTTTTTCTCAATTAAAGTGTTCTTTCTGCTGCGTTTGTCATATATAAATCCTAATTTTTTCAATATTCTCCAGAAAGATGTACGTTTAAAGTTAGGTAATGAATCGTCATCATTCACAACTTTCAGAACTGTTTCTAAAGTTGGTAATTCATTTTTAAAAAGAATGAATGTACATGTCTTCGAATTTCAGTTTTTCAAAATCTTCAAGTCGTGCATATTGAGTTGAACAGGACGAGCAATCCCAAAAGTTTCATTTTCTTTTACAATATTCCATACCATTCGTTCACCCAGACCGCATTTGATAGATGTCAATTTCACAGCTTCTGTTTTACTCTTATCCGTCTTGTTTCGTAAGTAAACATTGTAAGCCATTAATTTTTGACCACTCCTTACTAATTTGCCCTTATGGTTTTTGAAATGAAATTTGTCGGCCATAGTAAACAAAATATGGAAATACTGTAAAACTGTAGTTATTAAATTCTGTAAAAACGGGTTATAAACTTACATTGCGAAATAATGTAGACAATGTCGAGTTCTAAAAGAACTATTTTATAAAGGAATAAAAGCAGAAAATCAAAACAAGAAGAGCACACAACTACAACGGCGAAATAACAACATGAAATGTCTATAACCTCAAATATGACAATGATGACAGTTTTACCATTCCACACAAAAAAAATATCACAATTTTTTAAATATAATTTTGTCAGTGTTGAACGGGTTTGAATTTTAACCAATAACAATCAAGGTTAAAGCTTTCCTATGCTTTCCTTCACTACCTCCTTGTATGGAACAAAGTATAGTTCATAAAGAAAAATATTACAGAATTATTCTAGACTGTACCTCTTAGAGAAAGAGAAGAAGAGATGTGCCGAGAAATCGAAGCGTTGGACAGCCGTTATGATACGTTCTTCAACATGAACAAGAAAATAAGGGAGAAGATATCAAACACTAGAGGGAAATCAGTTTCCACGAATTATGATGAAAATGGCGTTTATGCAACAGATATTGATAAGAAGAAGAGACTATGGGAGAACTACACTGCGATCATTAAATGATGTCCATACGGTACAACTTTCCGCCGTTGATATCAAATGTCAAATAATGGCAAATGTTTTAATTAAACTTTGTATGTTATATATTCTCACAAGTTCTATTTAATGATTCTTTTTATAATTTGTCATTTTTAATTAATCTTAAATTAAGTTATAAATAATCAACAGGTTGTGTATCTAACTTCAGTAGGAATTTTAAAGATAATGGAAGCAAATGTAGATAAATTGGGAATTGAAAGTAGTTTTTTTTTAACATATTAAATGATCTCCCGTTACATCGAGGAATTATTCAGTGACGTTCGAAATGATGCTCATGGATACGAAAATTGTGAACCTTGGCTGGAAATTCTCCAGGATGAAGTCTGGCTGAACAATGGAAAATGGGCTGGATTGGACAATGTATACGGAGAGGTCCTAAAGCTGCTGAAAGATAATGGGATAAAGATGTTGACGAAACTATTTAATAAAGTTTATGCAAGAGGGGAGCTGCCAGCGGAGTGGTCAAATTTGTACTACATAACAATACCAAAGAAAAGTAATGCCAAAAGGTGCGCCGATTTTCTTACAATAACCTAATGAGTCTGTCCTAAGGTGTACCTTAAAATAATCCTAAAATGTATTTACCTGCAATGCGATAAGTACATGTCAGCAGAGCAATTTGAATTCCGGAACGGTTTCGGTACAAGAGATGCCTTATTTGGACTGCAAGTGCTTGGTCAGCGATGTCTTGATATGAACAGAGACGTATATACATGTTTTATAGACTTTGAAAAAGCATTTGATAAAGTGCAACATACAAAAATGCTACAGTGTCTCAGCAACATCGGAATAGATGATAGCAATGTACGTGCGATATCTAGTCTATATTGCCAGCAGGTGGCCTCATTGACAGTGGACAACGACCTATCCAAGGAAATCCAAATTAAACGCGACGTGAGGCAGGGTTGTTGTCTCTCTCCAACCCTCTTTAACTTATATTCTGAGAAAATAATGGCGGAAGCACTAGAGAATGCTCAAGAAGAAATATCCATTAATGGAAAAATGATAAACAACATCAGATATGTAGACAACACAGTGCTCATCGCCTCTACTGTAGAGGAACTTCAAGGGCTTCTGAATAAAGTGAACCGAGCCAGTATAAAATTCGGGATAACAATCAATGCGAGAAAGACAAAATTTATGGTTTCTAAAAGAGAACGTGTGCCAGTCAGACTCTATTTAAATGGACAAGACGTGGAACAAGTAGAAAATTTCAAATATTTAGGAGACATAGTTAATGAGCAGTGGACCATGGAACAAGAGATACGCAGCCGCATAGAGCAAGCCCGAGGAGTATTTGCAAAGATGAAGAAATTGTTTGTGAGCCGAACTTTACTACTGGAACTGAAACTGCGTATGGTGAAGTGCTACATATTCCCTATTGTGTTATATGGCATGGAAGGGTGGACGCTTACCAAGAGACTCGAAGAAAGAATAACTGCTTTTGAGATGTGTATATACCGCCGAATTCTTAAGATATCCTGGAGAGATCACGTTACAAATGAAGAAGTCCTCACAAGAATGAATACAGAAAGAAGTCTCATGTACAGCATCAAAAAAGAAAACTACAATATTTCGGACACGTCATGCGCAATGAAAAGTACCAGCTCCTACACCTTATCATCCAAGGCCGCATAGAGGGAAGGCGGGCGCCTGGCAGAAGACGGACGTCGTGGCTGGCCAACCTGAGGGGATGGTTCAACAAGAGCACGAGGGTCTCTTCCGGGCGGCAGTCAATAAAATTCAGATAGCAATGATGATCGCCAATATTCAACGTTGAATCGGCACCAAAAAGAAGAAGAAGTACCTTTTATAAAGAGCCATACAGAACAAATAACCCTTTTTCTAAGATTTGTTAATATTGTCACTATACGTGTAGAATAGTAGATTCTGTAACAAGGTTAGAATGATAGGAGTAGAAGATTCCGAACGCGAGTACGAAGACGAGTAGGTGGAATTTTTATTCTAATCAACAGACCGTGTTTTCTTTATGATCATATCTGATTTACTCGATTTTTCATTCATTTTATAAAATTTAAATTAATATTTGTCTCAAAATATTTAAATCATTGCATTTGCATTTGACACTAACAGTACAGAAAATCATGGCTGTCTAATTATTTTGTTGATTACAGAATATTCATTTTGTTACTAGTTAGTGAATGAAAATACATGCAAAACCCATAAGAAGCATGTGTTTTAGAATAACTATTCTATTTCAAGGGCGAGATTTTTTTCTTTCTGTTATTAAAAATAATTTAACAATTACTATATTCTACTATTTACATATATTTCCAGGCAGCGTTTTAACAGATGCGGCATTTAAAAAACTTGCTGACATGAATATTCCATTTGAAAATTTGCGGGGTCAAGGATACGACAATGAAGCGAACATGAAGGAGATAAATGTAGGTATTTGAAAACGTATTCTGAACCTAAATCCAAAGGCCTTTATTCTTCTATGTAGTCCTCACTCATTAAATCTATTAGTTGTAAACGACGCTGACTGTTCGTTTATTGAAGCAGTAGCATTCTTCGATATCATCTAATATACGTTTTTTTCTGCCTCTACTCGACGCTGGGACGAGTTTAAAATCGTGTTTACTCGTTGGGAAGGACGAATAAATGCATTTTCTCCCCTCAGATACTACATTGGTCATGTTTATGATGCTCTGATAGACGTGGTTGACAACTTTTGATAAGATGACATGCTTTGAAACTGAGTCTTTAGTTGGTATGATATTTTAACACACATAAATGTTGTAAGTAAAATATTGCAAAGGATTGAAATGAACGTAGCCAAAGCATGTTTCAAGTAGCACATTTAGTGAGAATTCGGATAATACTAATTATTTCGTGACTGCAAATAGTTATGTTTTTTAACATAGCAACTTCAGTTTTACCTAAATGGGTAATAGGGTTTACGTAATATTATACTTAATTTCATCGGTTTTCCCAACTACACAGTTCCGTTTTAATTACCTAACTTGAGTACAACGACTACGTTTTATAGTAATAAATAGGTAAACAACTAGTAGGAATAACTTTACGTGTAAACGATTCATTTTTTTCGCCTTTGTCTTAACCATATTATTTTATTATACCTATTCTATCTGTGTTATGCACCTAAAATAACACCAATAATAAAAGGAACATAGTTAAATATATTATGTTATAATGGCTTGTAGTTAGATAAAAACTTTAGAAGTAACTCAAAAACAGTAACGCCTATAATTTTATTGACAAATGTAGATCTTATACTGATGAAAAAATAAGCCGTCTGTAAAATAAGTAATTTTTAACAAATTTTTAACCAAAAATATCAATATACTCACGTTTAAATGTTTCTTTTGGCGAGATATGGAATCAAGAATCAGATATAAAGTAAATTGATTGCAATAAAATTATGATAAAATAAATATTTGTTTGTAATATGGCAATTTTAAGCTTTGAATAACAATAACGTTATACTTGGTAGATATACTAATTAATCAGCATTGATATTTTAATTATAAAAAATTTAAAAGAAATATAACTAAACCTTAAAGTATTACTTTATTGGTAGAATAAAATATACTGGTCTGTTTATTTTATAGGTAAAATTTCTGCAGTGACTGTTACTCACACAATTTCCTTTTTAGTAACAAATACTGAAAGGTAATGTAACTTAATGTAACAAATACGTCAGTATTACTGAACATAACACTATAGAGTTAAAAACTTTATGGTAATTTTAGAGAGTAATATTTACAATTTTCTTTTTAGACCGCTTGTCATGAAAGTGACACATATCAAAATAGCAACCTGAGATCGAAACTTCAAAATATCACTGACCAGTGTGGAAATAATTCATATCATTCACGGTGCATGATATGAATTCGGCCAATGGATGAAGTCCTATTCCGATCGTCAATTTTCTAGTTTTATAGTTACACAAATTCGGATTATTAGGATTTAAATAATTGTGCACAATTATTATTTGAATTAAATCTTTATTAATAGAACTAGAAAGTTACATTATTAAATGTGCAGTTATTGAAATGTATTACTTTTTATTTGAATTTTCAAACATTTTTCCAAATTTGATGATTTGACAATTATTGAAGAAGTTGTCATGATGGATGATTCTACTTCATTGTTCAAGTTATCAGTAATTGAATTAGTTTCTGACGAGGTTTCTGACAAAGTTTCTGACGAATTTTTAACGGCCGAAGTGATTGTTTTAGCAACTTTCATTTTGTGCCTAATAGACTCTGCTAAACATGGTGCCACCAAAGAAGATACTTGCGTCATTATTTCCGATGTACGAAATAACGTATCGATCATTATATGAATAAGAGAGAAGATGTACTATATGCGTTATGAATAAAGTTACTCAATTGACTTCATTTCATTTGTTGACGTTCTTCAAATTCGGACGCTATCATTCTTGTTCATTCTATTTTTGTTATTAATTCTTCAATTGTTACTTCTAAGTTATATTTCAACTGACAACCAATATTTTGCCAACACTGTTTATTACTTTCTAATTCTAACAGTAACTAAATAGTTAATGATAAATACTCAGAATTATGAATATTTATTCATATTTTTACTTATGAACAGGATTTCTTTCTCAAGAATTTATGTAACCTTCCGCCACTGATGAAGAATCTCATCCACCGTGGCGTTTCAGATCTTCAATCGTAGCACCAGCATCCACAAAAATAGTGGAAGATGATTGCCTCATACAGTGGCTCGTGTAAGATGCGGGTTCCTTTAAACCAAGGTAGGTAGCAATCAATTTTGGGATGCTACCTATCTTGTTGATTTCAACGGGCTGTTTAGTGCATTTGGCTTGCTGATAATTAAAAAAAAAGCGACGTTCAGACGTATTTGGTGGTCGAAGAGCAGCATATTTGCGATAGATAACGTAAAACTCGTCAACTATCGTGAAAACACGATCCTTTTAATTTTTGGTTTCACCTAATTTAACAATTACGGCCTAACCGACATCAGTTACATCATCAATTTTTAATTGACCAATTCGTTCCTTCGCATGGCTCCACTAATTCCGAACACCAAAATTAAAAAAAAAAAAACTTCTTCAGTAGTTAAAGTTCTCGATTTTTTCGGTTTGCGACATTCTTTTCAGAAAGGCTTTCAATTTAGGATATTGACTAATATTAGTATTCTGGTAAACAATAAGCGTGCTTCTTATAATAGAAAATTGCGTCCATAATGTGCTTGGGGCAATTTTTTTCGACAGCTCTCTAAAATACGCAAGCAGGACGTTTTGCGAAAACGAAGAATTTACCCTGTTTTGCTTTTGCCACTCCATAAATTTGCTATAAGCTTCCTCATAGTGTTGCCGGGATTTAGGGGGCAACAACTTGAGGCTGGTTTCATTTGCTGCTTCTAAAATACTATCTTCATCATTATCCATATTCAGAGTTTACAGATCACTATCAATATTTTATCGTTTACAGTTTAGAGGAGATAACACACTTTTTAGAAATTCAGAAATTCACAGCGAGAATAAGAAACAATTTAAAATAATAAACAACATGACCATAGCAACGGTTTAAGGTATCCAGATTATAGAGGAATTTGTCTCCGATGGAATTGGAAATTAATAATTAGTTTCAGTTATGTTGTTCAAACTGTCTAAAAAATATTGTTCCTAACTCGTGCGAAAGACCAAATATCGTGCTCGTGTCTATAGAGACACGAGTGCGGAGCGAAGCGGACACTCGGTAGGAAAATAACTATACTGGTACATTACGTAATACAGAAAATTTTACTTTTTGGTTGCAAAAAATGAGTAGCGTTACCTAAAATTACTACTTAAAGTTTCAAACTACTTGAAGTATTCTTAGAAATTGATCCTATTCCGGTGAATCTATCATTTTTCAACCGGAGGAGTACGTTGCCGAAAAGAAAACTTTCAGTATGAGGTAGAACATGAATCTATAAAACATCCAAAAACTGAATTTAAAATAAATTTCATATTTTAGAAATTTTGAAGGTGCCATTAACTCTGAAGAAGAAAGATTTAACTAAATAGAACAACGTCTTTCGGTATTTTATATGACATTTTGAAATTGCAAAATATACGTTCCGATAAGCTATTACAAAATTGTATAAATTTTAACTCCTTCTTGACTCGTTAGAAGAACAAATACATCGACACCGTTGAGCTTGCTGTGCCATTTTATAATAGTAGTTTGTACAACGAGAGACAATCCACCGAGATGTACACAATATTTTTTCTACGACTAATCCTCATCATGGCAATTACATAAGTTATACAGTTATAAGAGCGTAATATCGTTCAAGATCCTAAAAATAACTTAATTTATATGTAGCAAAATTATATGCAAGCATGCGCTTGCGCATATTAATTTTTTTAAAGTAAGGTTAGGGATGAATATACCAAATGCAATGTATATTTTATAATACAAAATAAAATTACATTAATATAAACATATGTAAGCAATGGGACCAAGAAAAACAAAATTAATAAAAAAAGGTAAAAACTAAATGGAAGGGATTAATAGACTTACACGTATAAGGAATTGAAACAGAAACATCATTACAACATGTGGTGGAATCTATGAAACAGATAACCAAACTAGCTGCCACATTCTGTGTAGTGGGTTATTGCTTCTAGAATAAACTAAGCTAAACATTTATTTCTACCTCGTAACGTAATAACCTCATTAAACAAGAAAACTCACTTCAGCAGAAAGGTACAGTTGATAAACGTACAGTTATTGTACAATACAGTCTCTTTGTTTAAATTATCACTATTGTTTTGTGTGATTGTATTTGATGTTATTGTAGATCGACTTTCAGAGCTATATTGTGTTGATGTAGAGGGAATATTTTCAATTGACTGCACAATGCTGTTGCCAATCTGCTGCTTTTTATGTAACGAATGTTTAATGTATGTCTCCATCACTGCAGTGGATTTCCAGCCACCAAAATTCTTCACAGTAGAGGTACTGGCACCTGCATCTGCAACGATAGTAGCCCTCGAGCGACGAAAACAGTGTCCCGTGTATAATTCGGGATTCGTTAGTTTTAAAAATTGAACAATTATCTAGGGTTGATTACCAATTTTATTTATGCCGACTACCTGTTTTGTGCATTTACCCATTTGGTAATTGAGAAGAAATTGCCTTTAGGGCCATGTATTTTTTAGAAATATTGTAGAACATTGCCGGAATTATAAATGATCGATCTGTTTTTGTTTTGTGTTTCTTAATTTTACTTGAAATTCATTTCCAAGGTCTTTTATATCATTAATATTTAAAGAATTTAGTTCTTGTCGACGACATCTACCAGATATTCCGAAAATTAAAACAATGTTATGATAATATTTAAATCTTTTATATCATAGAACAGGAAAGAATTGAAAAAATGGACAACCAGAAAACTCAAGTACTACACCCAGAAGGGTATAAGGAAGGTAAACGATGAAGAAGATAACATAAAAAGAATAACAGTCCATCTGAGAACTTGAATTTGACATGAAAAATTTAAAATTTATTTTTGTGAATAAATATTCTTTATCCGGAACTTCAAAAAGAAACTTCTTAATTTGATCCGCTGTAAGAATTTTCGACTTCTTTGGCTTATAGTTACTTGATTTTAATTTTAGAAATGATCGCAATTTGCAATGTTTTGAAATATCAATGTTGTTTTTTAAGTTTAACATTGTTCTTAACATCGAATATGTTGTCCAAAGAGTCGAGGGTTTAATTTTGTTCGATAAAGAGGTATGCTATACCAACATTTTCAGAAACATTCTTGTTATTGTTTATGCTTGTCTATTCCATGAATTTTTTATAACATAGTTAATATTTTGTTTTAGATTTTTCGGGTAACAATAATTTGCAGGTCTCCTATGCCGCTGAACGAATATGAGAGGGAGTGCCGTTTATGGATTCATGGTTCTCACTTGAAGAAACCATTTTCACTTTATATTTTTGTTATACCACAAATTGTACTAGGTATAACTAGATTTGTGACAAAAATGTAATATCTGAACAATGAACAAAATTACATTATCCATGATATTATAAATTTTAATAAATCTTTCGGGAAATTGTCTTCGAAATATCACTTTTCTGCTTATTTACACGTAGGGATATTAAATTTTCTAGATTAGTACTGCAATGACTTTACATACGAGGGTTGCCATTTAAGTGTCGGGAATAGAACGTTCTTATCACCTAGCAACTAGAAAAACTGTTTCTAAACAACTGTTGGTATTTGTCAATGTCAATGTCAAAATATTATTTAGATCGGCCTGATAGTTTTTAAAACCTGGCGTGTTAAAGTTCCCAAGTCGCTGTGCGAGATAAAATTAAGTCTGAAACAATACCGCACGATTATTTTTTATAACTTTTAACAAAGCCTCACCCAGCAAGAATGCTTCGCAGAACTTGTTGCTGTTTTTGGCGAAGAAACACCATCAAAGACAACCATTTAACGCTGGTATGCAGAGTTTCAGCAAGGACACTCTAACCTCAGTGACGAACCGCGTGAAGGGCGACCAAAAACCGCCGTCACTCAAGAAAACGTGGATGCTGCTCGCAACATGGTTCTGGAAGATTGTCATGTGACATACCGTGAGATTCAGGTATCATTGGACATCTCAGGGACCTCAGTTTAAAAGATCATACACAAAGAAGTAGGTTTTAAAAAATTGGTTTCCCGGTGGATACCGCATCTCCTCACAGAAGAACAGAAAGCAGCTCGAGTCAATTGGTGTCGAAAAACTCTACAACGATTCAACTCAGGAGCATCAAAACACGTTTACGACATCGTAAGTGGTGATGAATCATGGATCTATAGCTGTGAGCCTGAATCGAAACGCCAATCTGCAGTATGGGTCTTCCAAAGTGAACTGAAACCGACAAAAGTTGTTTGCTCTCGCAGCGTTGCCAAGAAAATGGTTGCATTGTTTGTTGCCAAATTAGAGCATGTAGCAACGATTGCTGTTGAAAATCAAAGAACAGTTAATGCTCAATGGTATACGACCATTTGCTTGCCTGAAGTGGTCGCCGAGCTTTGGAAAAATAAACCCAAATCGACGCATTATGCTCCATCAAGACAATTCAAGCTCGCACACCGATCGAGCCACAAAGTCGTTTTTGGAACAGCAAAATGTCGAAGTTCGTGATCATCCTCCATACAGCTCGGGCCTAAGCTCCAATGATTTTTTTACATTCCCAAGAATCAAGAATATGCTACGAGGAAAGCGGTTCCAGACGTCTGAAGAAGCGGTGGATGCCTACAAAACTGCGATTTTGACTACACCTACTTCGGAATAGAATAAATGCTATAACGACTGGTTTCATCAAATGCAAAAGTGCATTGACTATCGCGGAGAGTACTTTGAAAAACAATTAAAAAAATGCCTTATTATACCTCTTACACTTTTCTTCATTCCCGACACTTAAAATGCAACCCTCGTACAAGACACAAAATAAAAGAGAAACTAAAAAAACAATTTATTTAAAACTATTAATTAGAAATATTAATATGAATTGTGGAACTTGATATGTTTAAAATATTGATTCCCGATAGTGATTTATGACCTATCTTCAAAGTAGCAGCTTATGGATAAATCATTACTTGTAGAGTAGTAGTTGTGTTTTTTGCTG
The DNA here is from genome assembly GCA_030710515.1 of Abscondita cerata. Taxonomy (NCBI): domain Eukaryota; kingdom Metazoa; phylum Arthropoda; class Insecta; order Coleoptera; family Lampyridae; genus Abscondita; species Abscondita cerata. The sequence continues at coordinate 211,255 of JALBCR010001462.1, read as the reverse complement.
ACCCTGATTGTATTTTTCTTGCTATATCTGTATTATTTCGGATTGCATTCTCGATATACCACTCAGCCACCATTGTACTTTGCCATCCTCTTTGCCGTTTTAAATTGCGCATGTACTCCAGAGGTGTAGGTAACTCAAGATTCATTTATATTTTAGAAGGGAATGAATGCAAACTTGCTTTTCCCCAAAATACGTAAAAATAATTCTTTGGTAAGTGAAGTAACGTTTTTCGTCTAATATTTGAAAAGCCTTTTCATACCACTTTTTTGGTTTACACGTCACTAGCTGCGGCTGCTACCTTCACTCACATCAAATGGAACGCCCTCACAATGATTTTCGTCTTCTTTCACAATTATTTTATAAATTAACACTGTTTTCACAACACACACACTTTCGTCTGATAAATAGCGGTGCTTTTTATGTACCTGTTTGTAACGCATCAGGTCTGAAAGGAAACCGTGAAACATTTACAAGATTGATTTGTTTACATCTTATAACCAATTTTTTTGTATTATAACTAGAATTTGTTCTGCCAACTTTATACAGTTTAATATTTCTAGATTTTTACAATTAAAAAAATATTTTTCAGTAGCAATTTTTATGTTTGTGTTAAAATATGCGCTTCGACATTGTAAACCATCTAAAAGTTTCCTGACAATTTAATTTTGTATACCTATGATTGAAATTGACATTTAATAAAACGTAGCCGCCCTTATTCTTAAAATTAGGTCTGTGATTGGTTGATTTCATATCCATTCTAGAGTGGATGTGAAATCATAAACGTTCAGTTGACTGCAATCGTATACCTATACGTTTCGTTATCTGCGAAGAAAACAGTAGATATCCATGTGGGAGTTGAAAAAAGATATAACCTTACCAGTAGACGTTTTAAACGTTTTTGCGCCAAATGTTGCAATTGCTTTGGGAATTTTGATGTGTTTACCGTGAACGTTTGTTTTCGAAGTTGAAATTGATCTAAACATATCTGCGATCAACAATGTCTGAATTGTGATTTTTGCTGTAAGAAAAATGAAGTTTTATTAGGTGTTGATACCTCACTCTGTCTATTTACTCTCTTTTAAAGTTAACTATTGTGTGTTGAGAAGAACTCTCGTATTTTAAGACTTCTTATTATAGTATTATAACTACGGACTATTGCAATTTAAAATTAACGATTTCAAACAACCGTGCAGAATGTAATTAAAAACTTTGTCGACAGATGTGTTAGCAGCTACATAGTCGATTCTGCTGTAAGTTTGCAAGAGGTTGTACAATAGCAAACAAACGCCGAGAATCACTCGACACCCGTTTCGTCCTTTTGAGGCTCTTCAGGAGTGAGAGAACTCGAGTGTAAGTTCACGGTTGTACAAATGCGTGTTATCTACAAAAGGACAAAACAGCTATCAAGTGATTCTTCTAAGTGTTTGTTTGCCATTGTACGACCTCTTGCAATTCGAGATTGTTATTTTTGTTAACACATACTTGGCTATGATAATTGAAGGATCGACTACGTATCTGCTAACACATCTGTCGACATAGGTGCCTTAATGCATAAGCATTTTCGGCCGTGTTACGTTACACGAGTCGACACCTTCACGAGCGTGAATGCATAATATACTATTTTCTGCTCTACAGACATGATCAAAAGTTACTGTAAACATAATCCTAGCAGATTTTTTCAATAAAATGCACATCAACGAGAAAATTCCTGACGCTTAGTCAGCATTAATGGTCGGCGAAGCGATTCTTTGTAAACTGCTTACACATCAGACGGAAAATGTTTGGTAGATTAAATTGTTAATTAAAACTTTTGTATTATCCAATGCTGTATTTTGTAGTTTGTTTAGTTAAAAATGTCTTGATTTAACGTTCCTCTTACTTGTAATTATACTTGATTTTACCGAATTTTCCTTATAAAGCATTTAATAGCTTTTCATTACAATTTATTAAAATTTACTAATGATCAAAATTTGAAACTAAAACGACAAATTTAAACGTGTCCTGAAAAAGTAACAAATTCTAAGCAAATGTCATTAGGCGTCGTTGAACATTCTGTTTTCAAACTTTGAAAATAATGTTAGTACATACATTACTTAACAAAACAATTTAAAATTTAACTTAGTTAATCGTAACTTGTACAAGTTGGTAACATGCTAAATACTAGCAATAAAAACAATAGGTATAGAAATTACATGACTATGTACGCAATATTTTCTCGTTCAAAAAATTATTCAAATATTTTTTTTTGTTATTCATCTTAATACTTAATTATCTTTACAATTTAGTTATTTATGTTTGCGTCGGTAACCAAAAATACCAACAAAATAAATATTTACATTAAACAAAAGGTTCCTCGAGGCAGAAATTGTTTAAATAAACTGAAAGAAACCAATACCAATCTAAACTAAACACGATTTTCAAAATCTTTGTCTTGTATAAATATTGTGGATTTTATTAGATATGAAAAACAACAATGTTACTATTTGTTTTGTACGCTGCGTTGCAAGAAATTAACTTCCATTTTACAAATACGTCAGTAAAATACAATTTAGTGCTATTCTTTTTTATGACAGTAAGATGAGGTGTTTTGGCATCTACTAATTATAGTTTAAAAATAACAGTGTTAAGGTTTTGTATAAATTACTTGTAGTACCGATATTATCTTCTCATAGAAAATTAACCAATTGTAGCTAGCGTATTTAATACATATGTAGCAGCTACTCACAAATTCAATTACGGCCTTAATACATTTTGTTAAATCGTCTAGAACACGGTAATCAACTTCGTTAATTAGTTTTCCAAGATACACGTAGTAATAAACCCACCATGACAAGATCTTCTAATCTAATAATACTTGCAGAATCTTTTAATATTATATACTATAGTGCGTTTATGATGAAAGGAACAAATTTGATTAAAGTTTAGGTGATGAATTTCTAGAGAAACCGTCGGGCACGTTGATTTTTTACCTGCGCAAATTGTGTACTAAAAACTTTATACAGGGTGAGTTTAGTTTGATTACTCCTACGTTTTTAAAGATATCAAAATTATCCAAACGGCGTTGTAAATGGTACATCTGAGCGCAGTTTTTAAAAATATTTTTGTTATACACTGGGTGTATCGTTTATACAGGGTGGTTCTAGACTAATTTTTTTGGAAATATGTATATGTACATATTTAGATAAATAATAATTTAAGCTTTTCAAATATGTTTTATTTTTAACATTTAGTTAAGCCGTTTAAAAGTTATTTTAATTTTTCTTCATAATATAGGCTTTGCAGGAATTTCTTTAAGTAGTCATAAAAAACTTGCCTTTTATTATATGAAATTGAGATTTGGTATATTATTAAACAATACTTGAAAGTAAGTTGTTATCATAAAACACCTATTTATGTGAAAAGATAGTGATTTTTTAACTTTGCTACATTTCAAACTTTAAAAATTTCATTTACAACTTTTTTTATAATATATATGCTATACCAAAATTGATACTCTAAGAACATATGAGTAATCAAGCTATCCCATCTTAAAAACTCATCCGGTATACAGGCTGTTTTATTAAGGTTGGTACGCGGCCATATCTCAAAAACTATTGGTTATAGAAATTTGGGAAAAAATGTTTATTACTAAAACGGCTATGAGAAAATCCTGGAAATTATTTTTAAGTTCGGAATTTCACCGTAAGGGGGCGTAATTGACAGGACGACCCATAAAGTTCAAGATTTCTTCGAAAATTTTCATAGAAGCTATGACTTCAATAACATCATTAGAAATCCTGAATTATTCCGCATAAGTTTTGTCTGAGGGTCATTGGCGTACCGGTCTTAATAAGACAATGTCAAAAAATATAAATGACTGTATTTCCTAAATGACTTATCTGATTACAGCACACTCAGGTTTGTTTGTAAGAGAAATTTTAGTGTTTCAAATACCGTATCCATCGGCAATAGACAGTTTCAAATAACATTGCTAGAAGGAGCAGTTAGCAATAATAACGGTTTTTTCAATTTTGCCAAAAAAATTAAATTTGCTAGAGAAAACGCAAAAACCGCAGTACGATAACTTCGCCTGTTTTAGAGTTATTGTCAAAAGATTACATTTTTCACACTTGAATTTGATGAAATGGTTATTTTCCTAGTTCCAGGGAATTTTTGGTTTAATTTTATGTTTGTGTAGTTTTGTCACTCATTTCAATGGCACAAAACTACATTTAAATTAAAAACACCCCACAAATAACTTCTAATAAAGCATAGATGCTGATGCTATTTTAAAATAGTATATTGAAGAACTAGTTTCAGAGACGCATTTTATAAGACGAGTACGAGTTGCTAAAATGACTTCTGAAACGAATTCTTTATACTACTTTTTTTTGGGTCACGTTTGGTGTTTCAATTTTTAAAAGACTTTAAACTACATTCCTACCATATGGTTTTGCATCAGGCTCTGTCAGAAGCTGTATATGACGGGCGGCTCGACTATTGCTATTGGTTAAGAGAGATGTGAAACGAAAATCCTCAATTCCTGTCCTTGGTTTTATGAACTGATGAAGCCACTTTTTCGAGTTGTGGTAAGGTAAATTTGCACAACATGCAATATTGGTGGCAAACCAATTCGCATTGTATGCGCGAAGTGGATCACCAAAACAGGTGGAATTGAAACGTTTGGTGTGGTATTTTAAGGAACAGAATTATTGGACCGTTTTTTTTTGACGATCATCGTAATGGTGAATCATATTTGAAGTTTTTAGAAAATGACTATCCTATCCTTTTGGAAGATGACTTAAGATTGTCCATGTGGTATTAACATGACGGATGCCCTGCACACTTTTCGCAAAGGATCCGCGATTTTTTAAATGTTAATTACCCGAATCGCTAGATTGAAAGTGGTAGTTTGTTTCCTTGCCCACACAGATCCCCGGATTTAACTGCGTTAAATTTTTATTTGTGTGGGTCGAATAAAATGCATTCTTTATAAAACGCGACCAACCACACGGGACGACATGATTGGGCGAATTGAAAAAGCTATAAATTCGATTTCACGAGCTCAAATTAAAACAGTTGTTAACAAATCTCGTCTTTTACATAATTTGGATTAGTCATAAGCCTAGATAAAATGTGAAGGGAGGTATGAAATATAACATAATTTCAAAATTAATTGTTACTAATCCTAGCTACAAAGCTACAAAACTAGGTAAATTACCATTTTTTCAAATAAAGTGTGAAAAATGTAATCTTTTGACAATAACTCTAAAACGTTTTTTCTAGCAAATTTAATCTACTTTCCGATTATTACATCAAAATTGTACTGTATGATTTGAATTTTCGTGGCAAAATTGAGAAAACTGTATTATTGGGAACTGCGCCCTCTAGCAATTTTATTAGAAATTGTAGAGTGCCGATAAGTACGGTATTTGAAAACACTGACATTTCTCTTACAAACAAGCTTGAGTTTGCTGTAATTAGATAAGTTATTTAGAAAATACAGTCATTTAAATTATTAGATATTGTGGGGCTTCTCCTTGTCTTATTAAGGCCGGTACGCCAAGGACCCTCAAACAAAACTTATGCGGAATTATTTAGGTTTTATAATGATGTTATTAAAGTCATAGTTTCATATGAAAATTTTCGGAGAAATCTTAAGTTTTATGTTTCACCGTTGATTGAAATATTGGTAAAGATAGTCAACCGCTTGTATTTGCTTGTATCACGGATGCAATTCACATATGCATGTTGGGTTGCGTTTTTGTTTACTTTTTTCACCTGTACTGAAGCGCTAAGTTATAATGTGTACGATTCTTGAAATAGAATAGTTCAATTTATTCCACCGTTGTAAAAATGGCGCAACATACAATCCGTAAAATTTACTTTTGTCAATACAATGTTGCAACGTTTTCAAATATTTAGTAAACGTATTAACTAGTAATTAAAAGTGACGAATTTTTCATTTATGAATAATACCATTGATGATACATATCTTGGATTTTAATGACAATGTTTTTTTAATAATTTACTAAAATACATGCGAAGCGTTATTTGTTAAAACAGTTTGGTTTGGTCGGTGTTAGATAAATAAGAAACAATTATTTTACAAATTATGCTTGCACTTTATTTTTAACTTGCAAATAATAATGTTGACATTTGTTTGTCATTTAATAACTTCGTTAGGAATAAAGTAGAACATACTGGGAGAAATACCACTAGAGTTCAGAAACGCAAAATTATTGGTTTTTGTATCTACTTGTTTTACGTGTTCAGTTGAAAAGGATTTTAAATAAAAATTGGTTTTCAAATTTTTCAATTCAAAAGGCAACAAGTTACCGTGTTTTTAGGGAAAGTGGGTTCCACTAGACCTTCAAATTTAAATTCACTTGGTAATAAAACCTATTCCTATTACTTCTAAAAATAAAAGTACTAGATTTTAGCTTGAGGTGTGTTGTCTCCCGACGCGGTGCGGATAATACGTGTATAATACACTATTCTTTTCTGTGACGAAATAAATGACGATTTAATATTGAAAATCATATTACAATAGAATTAGAAAATTATTGAGGGAAATTTGGTGTTAAAAATAGTACTCACTTTTTCCCGAGGGAAAAAATAATTTACGAAAAGTGACACTTTGTTATCTGTTAGTAGAGATAAAAAGTTAGGATTTTACTCTTTGAAACTGTATCAAAATATCATGGTTTCGAATTAAAATAGTTTAATTAAAGTAAAAATAGCTCATTAATTATAAACATTGTTTCAAAAATTACAATTCCAACTGATCTAAAATAATAGTAATAATTTACAAACAATTTACACATAAATAATAACGTACCTAATACAATGCTATACATAAAACATATCCAAACATTTACACTTATTTATGCAGATAATATTCTTATTTTACGGTGTGGTTTTGTGACATCACTGTAATTATAGCTATTAGAAATATGTTTATTAGCCTCCCACTTTAAGGTTCGATATAGTTTTATTTTAACCAACTGATCGATAATTAACAGTTTATGAGTGTCGCATTCTCTGAACCATGAATTCACACTGCTGTTGAGACATTTTTTTATACGGAGTTTAATTTTTTCCAATAAACCATAATCTGTTTTAAAAAGATGAAATTCTTCAGTAAAAGTTTCAATAAAAAACACAAATTTTGAGAATTCGGGTGATGGTCTGTGTAAGTATTTAATTCCATCAGATTTGCTGTAATCTTTATATAGAATTAATGATTCGTTCACATTGAAAACACTTGAGTCGTTAACTGTTAGCATTTCCTTACACGTATTACAATGTACTTTTTTATATATGTAGTGACTTAAATAACCCGCAACATACGACACTGAACAAGATTCTAAAGAACTATTAATTACGACATTGTCTTCATTGATTTTGTTCTCCAGACAGGTTCTAGACGATCTCTTTGTTTCATTATTTTCTACACTTTCATTTGTCCCAATTTTGTTATCCTCTTCCTCATAGTTAGTGTTAAATTGTTCATCTATACCATATAGTATCTCGTCGTTATCTTTTTCACAATTCCCTTGTTCTATTGGTATTTGCAAGCGAATGTGCATGTTATGTTGTAATGCAAGCCTAAATTCGCGGGCAGACGGTTGGGCATTATAACCTCCTCTAGCACGAATCATTGAAAAAGCATTTTCTAGAGGATCTTGATTTATTCGTGACGTTAAAAAGTACAAAGTTCCTTCTCCCTTTAAGTCCTCCCACAGACTTAAAATTGAATTTATAGTCCATTGGAAACCTGCGATACAGTATATATTTTTCTTTCTACACCGTTCTCATAAAACTTGATGGAATTGAAGTATTGTACAGAACGTTTCAACGTTTCGCATGGCATGTCAGGAAATACATACTTAAAAACCAATCTTGATTGTAATATTTTCATTGTAACAAATAAACAGATAATCATTAAGCTTTGCATAGATGCTTCTTTAATGCGTTTATCATATCTTAAAATATAAGTACACCTAAAGTTGATATTGAAACAAATGTATTACGAGGAGTCTTCCGGATTATCGTTTATGAGTCACATTCCTTATCGGCTTAGTCAGAAATTCTACAATTGCATACTTTTAGCAACACCTTTAGTAAATGAGTAGGCTTGTTATAATATTGTTTAGATGCAAACAGTTGAGTACGTTAGATTGTAATATAAGAAAATTCAACATTCGTTCCAACATAAAAAGGGATAGCGTTTCTATGTTAAACAATTTTAATTTCAATGACCAAAATTTAGAAATTTACTTGCGTAAGCCTAATAGATTTTAAAACATTTTCAACGGATAAACGATATTAATGTAATAAATATATGAGTATGGAATTTTCAAAAGTATTTAAAGAAATTATTTTTTTTGGGAGAACGTTTTTCAACGATTTCTTTACGAAATTAATACTTTTAAATCTGCAGGTTTTTTTCATAATAATAAACTTTATTCACATGTGTATGTATACAATCTTTGTACATATATGTGTTTGTCATGATGGTATAACCATTGTTATAACCTTACGTAAGAAAGATACAAATAAATATTATTACATTGAACAATTAACAGACAATAGAAAAAAATATATAACAAAGGACACACATTTAATTAGTACGTCGACAAAAATCAATAAATTCTTGTATATTGTAGAACGCATGTTTTTGTTTGTTTGTCAACATTGACTCAATGCACCAATATTTCAATCAACGGCATGATGCATTGGCAACAATGTCGTGACTATCAGCAAAATTACAGTTTTCTATTTCACATTTATCGGCAATACTGTTCTGTAAATTCTACAATACAATTGACGTATTTTCTTAGCACAAAGCGATACTACCGACCTCTGATGTTTAGAACAAATTTCGGGGTCGCATAATCCCGTAAGGTTGACTATCTTTACCAATATTTCAATCAACGGTTTCACCCTGTCAATTGCGCTCCCTTGCGGTGAAATTTGGAACTTGAAAATAATTTCCAGGGTTTTTTCATGGCCGTTTTAGTAATACAAATTTTTTTCCCAAATTTGAAACCCAATAGTTTTCGAGATATGGCCGAGTACTAAGCTTAATGATACAGCCTGTATATAGGGTAATCCAGATGCAGGTGTTGAAACAAGGTTTTTTTTAAATGGAACACCCATATATTTTTGCATATTTAGATTCCTTAAAAAATTTTATTTTTTTTGATAATATTTGTACTTATACTATATTGATATTTCATGGTTGCATTTTGTGAATTTGCATCGTCATTTAAAATTAAAGTACCTAACTAAAGTTCCCGTGTCTAAATGAAACACCTGGCACCACTAATTTTCGATACGTAATAGCAACGAGACATTATTAGTAGTTGTCAATGTATTGACAAAAAATTATTCCATTTTTTAGTACGTCAGTTACGGTATCTTTGCTCAGATATTAGTTGTGTTAAAGTGTTGATATTTTTAATCGATCCAACTATTACCCTAAAGTGAAAAAAATTCATTTATTTTAGAAAGCGAATTCATGATAAAAAGGTCCGGTAAACACAGAATCTCAAGGTTTACTTTTTAATATCACATTTGCTATTTAGGCTTTTTGATAATACCTGAAATTTGATTTTGGAATCATAGGTAATGCAAAAAAGACAAGAACATGTGTGTGTGTGAAGGAGTGTACGTGGGTGTGTGTGTGTGTGTGTAATCAAGCATAGTTGTTTCACGATGTAAGTGCAAGCTGTACTTCAGTATACACTATTTTTTTAAGGTTAACTAACTACCGGGCTGCTGTCAAATGACAGATGGCGCATAAAATGTTATGTTGTTACTTACCATATCACATTAACAATACACCTCTGAAGAGTGTTTCCTCTATTAGGTATAACTTTCGATTCGAGATTTTATTTCTCCCAACATATTGCTGAAATTACTGCTAAAACCCATAGAATGTACGGATTTATCTATAGAAACTGTTGCAAATTTGTTGACCTTAAGGCTTTAAGTACTTTATTTTACTCACTCGTACGAACGTAACTTGAATATTGCTTCATAATCTGGTTCCCTTCGCATAATTATCAAGTGTCTAGTATCGAAAAGGTTCAAAAAAGCTTCAAGTTTCTTTCGTTCCTAGTTGATGGTGTCTATCCACCCAGAGGGTTTGATCACAATACATTGGTAAATAGATTTAATTTTACTTCTCTCCAGATTAGATTAGAATTTGGTAAAAATCCTACATAATAAAATTGGTTGCAGCTGGTTATTAAATAAGATAAACTTTTATGTACCTCGATTAGGTTCACGACAAAATTTAAGATTTTAACGTACAGAACAAATGTATTAGCAACTTCACCAATCAATGTAATGTGCAACCACTTTAATAGAATTAGTTCTTTGTGTGCCATTAATGCTGACGCTTACTCAGAAATTTATAATGTTATTTTAGCAGTTTAGTTTGATTTTTGTAAAAATGAATTATTTCTTGTAATTGGGGTTTCCTGTAGGAAATAAAGGATATTATTATTATTATTATTATTATTATAACAACGCAAAGACAACGTTCAGCCAATCTTGAGCACGGCAGAAATCGCATAAAAATAGGGTTTTATAGCTTTTTTCCTGAATGTACCCAATGTTTGAAGCGCTTTGCTAAAGCAATCCGGCATTAATCATGCGTACTTATTTCTAGCTTTAAATGTATGCTCTAATCAAGTGCGTTGATTCGACAGAAAAATGGGGTTAGAACTTAAGGAAAACATTTTTGAGGTTAATGACCTAAGCACGGTCAAAGAGGAACGCATTGCGACAGGTGCATGTTGTTTTGAAGTTTTTTTTCCAAGTTGTTTCTTTATCAGTGTACCCTATTTCTTTAGAGTTAAATAGCTGTCAAATGGAAGATGGCGCATAACAACGCAAAGACAGCTAATTCCAAGCGGTACAGAAAAGCATGTAAAGTTAGTGTTTTGTAGCTTTTTGCTCTGGATGCGCCCATTATCTTTATGTATGGGCGTATGGATCACAAATCACGTACTTTAGATATGTAAGCTTTATGGAACAGTTTTGTATAATAAATAGTTCCCCCCCACAGCTATTTGGAATGCTAGTGGTACTGTTAGTGGGGAACTGAGAATTCTCTGTTACCAAATATCAAGTAATTTTTAAATTTTGACATTACAGTGTTGATGTCAGTTCAGGTTTATTTTACTGTGATTTTTGTATTAAAACAATGAAAATAATATCACCAATTAAGTTACTAATAGGTATATGAAAGTGGACATATAGACATAGAAAAAAATTTTTTTTTTAAATTTGTTTGCATTTAGGTATAGTAATAACTGTAAGATTTGTGTAATTATATTTTTACTTATAAAATTGAAAAAAAAATCTATTTCTTTTTAAAATAGATGAGAAAACAGATTTTAACAAATTCCATAAATGATGAAAGTATGTAGTTACCCCCACAGCTACATGTGGCGCTAGAATTTGTGTTTTTATTTTTTAATATGGGAGTTTCATATCTAAAGTGTATAGATCAAAGGTGTTGCTTGTCGAACTGGGAACAACGTGAATTTAATTGTTTATTAAGTGCGCTTATATTTTATTTGTAATTTTCACTAGTAAAATAAGTTGAATTAAAGTGCGACGTTTGTTTATTTGAGGACCACACAGTAAGTGATTAACATTCTTCGACATCGTGGCGCCCAACTTTAGAGCATGAAGACATTACCGCTTCTGAAAATTAGAACAAAACTCAGTAATTACTAGTATTTGCAAATATTTTGTGTTAATTTTTGTTTAATTTTGCGCGTTAGAGTTTATAACATACTGTGACAGCAGAATTAAATCAAACTTTTCATAAAAGACTAAAATAAATTCTGTGTATCGGTTTACCCTTCGTTTTTTTTTGTATGTACCCAAATACGCGAGCATATGCTTAACACCAAAATTGGCCGTACGGAAGGGAAGACCACTCTCAAGAATCTCCTGGAGATATTGATCCTCCTGTTGTGCAAAATATCAGAACGAATCCTGTAATTATGTCGGCTAAGCAATTTCAAGCTCTGCTTGCAAGAATTATTAATATGGTAACCGCCACCACTGCGGTTGCAAACATCAATTCGGTTCCGGTTCATTTCCGGTGCAATTTGAGAGTTTCTGGCGCAAAAGACGAAAATTTTGAATGTTTTATAGACGCAATTACAGAGTGTAAAATTGTTGTAACATTTTTGAAGGAAATGTTCTCAAAGGGTTAACTATTGTTTTGGATAAGAATGCTGCTACCTTTTAGCGTGGTATTAAGGATACCATCACTTCCTGGGATAACGCTTTGAAGGCGCTCGGACATGGTTTTGGTTAAACCACCGTTTAAAATTTTTCTGAAATAGTTTTCTAAAGAAACTAACTCCTGCAACACTCCTGGACGATGCACAGGTGGTTTATGGTTGTTGCATAAACGAATTCGAACTAGAATTCCTCGTGATGATATCACTTCTTTTTCAAACTTGGTTGAGAAAGCGCGTGCGGTTAAAGATTCCTTGAAAGAAAGTGGCCAATCGAGCTCATTAGCGTTTATCAAGCACTTTTCAAAAGTAAAACTCCGCTGTTGAGACCTAAAGTAATGTTTCTCTTAATTTTGGACTCATGCGTTTAGACTGTAGCAAATTTGCAGCTTATTAGAATCGCCATTCTCCTAACGCACCAACCAGACCATCAAGTGAACCCACTACAAATCTTGTTTGTTTTGAAATGTGGAAACCCTAGTTATACAGTGTGTCCACGGATGAGGTATCCTGTAAGTGCAAATTCTTTTAATTTTAGTTTTAGCGATAAAATTTGTTTTTGATGAAAACTTTTGCTTGTTCTGAAACCTCGCTGTCTATCGGGAAGTAGTCCAATTACGCAAAACACTTCTATGCCTTTGACTTCCCCTACACAAGTGTTAGTCTCTCCGCTGAAAGAAAACACGAACTTGTAATGTTTCAAGATTTTTAACAAAAGTAAGGAACTTACTCCTTACGCTTAACATAATATCAAGCTTACCAGCGATTATATAACTTATTGTTATACAGGGTGTCCAGAAACTCTCCTGATAAACGAAGACCGGAGATTCCTCAGATAATTTTAAGACAATTTAACCCAATTCACCTAGTCTGAAAATGCTTCCTAAGGGAGCTAGAGCTCTTTGAAAATGGCGCCTGGTAAAGTAAAAATTAAAAGATAAACTTCGCGAACTGACAACAAATTTGAAAATGAAAAACGTAGGTTTTACTTTTGTTGGCAGTTCAGAGCCAGCTAGTGCAAAAAATATAAATTTAACTTTAATGACAAAAACAAAAATTTTCAAATCCATTTTTCTAGAAAACGGTGTATTCTAATGACTTAAAGTAAGAGTACCTAGAATATCTGAAAATTTAATAATCTAGTATCACAAATGCTTGAAAGTTAAAGACCAAAAAGTTATGCGTTAAAATAACCGTTGACCTACCCAAAACTGACGCCTATGACCGGTACTAGAAATTCGCAATTGATGGAATCGATTCATCTCTGAAGACTAAACAAGCATACCAGTTTTTGCTTTTCTAAGTAGAAGCGTTCTGGAGGTATTTAAAAAAAACTATTTACAAGGCGCCATCTTCAAAGAGCTCTAGCTCCCTTAGGAAGCATTTTCGGACTAGGTGAATTGGGTTAAATTGTCTTAAAATTATCTGAGGAATCTCCAGTCTTGGTTTGTCAGGAGAGTTTCTGGACACCCTATATAATTCAATAGAATTTTTTATTTTTTTATGATTACGATGTATAAATAAGAGCCCTTAACGACATGATTTAACCATTTTGGTGTTTCGCTTCCTCCATGAATGTAATATTTCTTTGAAACATTTGTTTTTATAAAATCGTACCTGTTACGTTTTGCCGGATTAATAGATTTTCCAATAACATCGTGTTTTATTTCGTTATATAATTGTAACGAATACCACTGAACCTCAAAAATAATCGTTATACTTGCCTCCTCACTCCACGTAGTCCGTAAAACACCACTCGAGCTTCACAAAATACGTCTCATGACTTGGCAAGTATAATCGATTATTTTCGATGCTCTTATGATATTATAACTGATAATCCTATTGCTATGCTTCCTTATTTATTCTTAAACTTAGTATTTACATCATGCAAATTACACATTTACAGTTAGAGTGTAAAGAGTGCAGTACTAAGATTTTCATCGGTAACGTTAACTGTAATATTAATTTTACTAGAAGCACGATTTGTAGATTTCTGTGTCATCCGCATATAAATTTAGGCTGCAGTCTGCTGATACAATTATAGGCAGATGCACTGTGAAATTTGTGAATAGAGGCGGGCCAAGTATACTCCCTTGAGGTACACTCTGCGACAGAAGTGTTTTTCTTGATAAACTGGCCATTACTATTTACAGTTTACGTCTTATGGGTAAGATAACATTAAAACCAATTTACGACAGCCTTAGAAATTTTATAGTAGCGTAATTTGACAAGAAGTAGTTCGTGATTAATAAAGTCAAAGTCTTTACTGTAATCGAACAAAATTAAGATTGTAACTTTTGAAATATCTATAGTCTTTACAATATAATTAGTTATTTTAATAAACAATTATTACTAGTGTGGCAACTTCTAAAGACAACCTGAATTACTGGTAAAATATTCTCATTAGTGTAATTTGTGTTATGATCAATTTTTTCCATGTTAGGTATCACAATTTTCAATAGTTTTAGATTTATTAAGTCTATTCCTTGGGCGTTAGATTTAAATTTCGTATCACTTTCAAAACTTTAGCTTCTGTAACTAATAAAAATTTTAAATAAATATTTAATTTTTTTTTTTTTTTTTAATTATTTTATTTTTTTTTTTTTAAAATAAATTTTTTTTTTTTTAATTTTTTTTTTTTTTAAAATTTTTTTTTTTTTTTTTTTTTTTTTTTTTTTTTTTATATTTCTTTTTATTTTTTTTTTTTTTTTTTTTTTTTTTTTTTTTTTTTTTTTTTTTTTTTTCTTTTTTTTTTTTTTTTTTTTTTTTTTTTTTTTTTTTATTTTTAAAAAAATTTTTTTAAAAATTTAAATTTTTTTTTTAATATATATATTTATTTTTATTAAAAAAAAATTAAAATTTTTTTTTTTTTTTTAAAATTTTTTTTTTTTTTTTTATTTATAAAAATACTTTTTTAAAAAAAAAATAAAAAATTATTTAAAAATTATGATTTATTACTTTTCCCCAATAATATAAAAACTTTAGTTGTAAGACAAATCCACTAATAAGATTTTTTATTATTTTTGTATTTGATCAATACATTTTATCTATAGTAGACGTTGTTACGGAATTAAGAAAATAATCATGAATAGCATTAGACTGACAGAGATCACGTTAACATACATTAATGATCACGGTCTGATCTCATGAATGCAAAAAGCGCATTTGAGTTCTATTTAAAATTTAAAAAAATTTTTTTTTATCAATAATAATGAAATTGATGAAATTTTAATATTTTCACGCGAATCTGTTTCAAGTCTGTAGAAGAGACTACGCACAAAGTACGTTTACCATTTAATCTTTAATTTAACGGTAAATAGAGATAATAAATGAGAATTAATTATCTTTCATAACCCTCATCCAGATGACTTAGGAGAATGTGATTTCAAAAGAGAACTGGATTCAAAGTAACCCTTTTGTTGTAATTGTAAACTTATTAACAATTCTTAATTACTTAGAAGCTGTATTTATTAATTTTAAAGCTATTAAGATTTTATTTCCGATTAATTTTCTTGCAATCTATGATTATTTCAAATTATTTTCTCTTTTCTTTAAAATGACAATATTTAGAACATTACTTGAAAGTGTACATAATACAATCTTATATTGTGAAAACGTTTATTAGAACAAAAGCCTGCGGGAAAATGAGTTGCCAGATTACATAGTATTATTTAAAATAACCAGGTTGACAATGACAATGTTTACTTATCGAAAGCAAAGAATTTTTTTAGTACCCTCAACTTCATCAATCTTTTTAAAGACCAAGAGCCAAGAGGCAATGTAAGATTCATAATCGAATGTTGTATAACGATAAAGTGAGTTTGATTAATTATCAAAAGTATCTTTTTTTAAGTACAGCGTAACTTAATTAATTAAAATTCATGTAACAAATAATAAACTTTGTTAATCAGAGTATTTATAAATGTTAATTTCTTGAATTTCTTTATACAAATTAACATTTTAGATGATAAATTGTGTTTTATGGTTATAGAATAAGAATATATTTGAAACAATAAGCGTTGCAACATTTAGTGTCGTCTCGTGCTATCGTAACACGTCCAAAAAATTATTTAAAGTTATAGTTTAAACTTGAGTTTAAGTAAGTTTTATGCATTTATTACTTATTAATATTGCAAAATTGTTCAAAAACATTAACAAATGGAAAGGTTGTCATATTTTTAACAGATAGGAGGGTTAAATTCAGTATTGAACTGCAAATATTTATAATGTAAAACGTAAATAATTTGTTTCTACGTATAGAGTGTTTGTTTTATTGGAGATATTGATTTACATTTAATTATTAATTTATTTTGTGTTGTTTAATATCTATGTGGTTTTTATACTTATTCAAGTGACGGACCATTTTTTTTGTTTTTTGCTGCACAAAACGTTGCCTGAAAAACGACTTAGTGGTTTTTTGGTGCCCCTCTCAACGAAGAACAAATCATTTAAAGTAAATAATCACCAAACCTAAATTTTCAAGCTAAATGGCTGTAATTTTATATTTAGATAGAGTAAGAGCATTAAAGTCGGACCCCCAATTGGTTAACTGTCAATATATTTTTTTTAATTTAAACGAAAAAGTAGTTAACTAAAAGGTTTTAAGTTAAAACCACTTAAAAAACAAGAAATGATTACAACTTAAGTTAAAAAAAAATAACAAACGGTCTGATTTGTTAAAAGTACTCTAAAATCGGACTCTCTTTTTTCCCAAATTTGGACCCCTCCTCACGTTTATGAAATTATAATAAAAAATGGTATAGTTTGCTTTCATTAATTTTATTGACAAAACCACAAATGTATTTATCTTTTTCTGCTCCTGCGCAATCAACATGAGTCCATTGGACACATTCTGGGGATTGCACCCACAATTCTCCCCTGTAGTTTGAGGACCAAAGTATGCAGACTTTTTCTGAATTATATTTTTTCCCTTCTCTTTTATTGTAGGGGTCAACTAATCCTCTTTTGGAAACTCGCATCTCTACACATTCTCCTTCTTACTCCACTTTGTTTCACAGCGCTTCTTTCTTTTTTGATTGCTTCTTCCAACATTTTTTTATGAGAAAATGGGGTAATAAGTGCAGCTGAAGAAGATTTTCGGCCTTGGTAGATATCTTATTTTTGATCTGAGTACAGGTCTTATTTGGAAAGGACTTGTAAAGTTGTTTAAATTATGTTGGTAGAACAAATAGTAGAAGTTTAACTTTAGTTTTGGGATTAGTAGTTGATGTGGTGGTTGGGACAAATTATTATTTTATGATTGGGGATGGGATGGTAGGGGGAAGATTGAGATGTAGGTTTTTGAGGCTTTCTTTTTGATGTTTCAACACTTTTAAGAATGGGAATAAATAGTTGAAGAAGATTTTGCCCCTGTAGATATCTTCTTTTGATTTTAGGTATAGGTCTTATTTGGAAAGGACTTGTAAAGTTGTTTAAATTACTGTTGGTAGAAGAAATAGTAGCAGTTTTACACATTTCGTTTTGGGGATTAATAATTGATGTGGATGGTTGACAGGACAAATCATTATTTTATGAATTGGGGGATGGGATGTTAGGTGAGGGGTTAGATTGAGGGTTAGTGGGAGAAGAATAATTTGGTGATCACATGTCCGTAATAGAAACATCTTTTCATCACTTGAATCGTAAATAATTTCTACTTCTCGTTGTGTCTCTGCAATGAACTCAGATTACTTAAACGTGTTTCTGTCAACGGGATAAATCCCTGTCTTCTTAAATCCGTTGATAGCACTTTCTGCTGTTTGACATTTAATGTACGTTCTACCAAACAGTTTCAGTAGCCACTGGCAAACTCCACCCCCAAAGCAATTTGGATTTTTTTAATGTGTGTGTTTTTTGGGGGGGGTTGGGTGCAAAGAAATAATGGTTAGTGGCCACAACATGTTTACTGCTTTAATAGGCAGAAAAACTAGAGATATTGGAAAGTTTAGTAAATAACAGTTTGGATCTTGAACCTGAAATATGGTCCCAAGAGGCGCACCTTTTGTCAGTTGCGGGCGCTTATATTTCCTCGGAAGTCGTCTTTTACACTGTTGTGGTTAACACACGAAAATAATTTAACAAACTTGACTTTTAATCTTCAATATGTGTTAGCAATTAACTTATCAACAACCAAATTATGGTTCATATTTTTAACATTAATTTCGATTAATTAGACAGCCCTGATGAAGTTAGTAACTCACTAACGAAATATTGGCCATTTAATAAAATAATGTTAAATTTTATGGTATTTGATCATGATCGAGATCCAATTATCCTATTATTTAATTAACAATTTTTGACGATCAAGATTACTGCCTTCTAACTTTCCTCGGAAATATTACCAGAGGGAGCACAAAATCTCACCACCGGTCATGCATTCAACAATTGTCAATAATGCTCATCTTTCGGCTGAAGTAAGCTTACCAATTTGTCTTTTTCCACGAAGGCCAATTATCTGAGGGACTTTACTTTGTACTATGGGTAGTCCACTTTTGTCAACATTGTATACACTTGTGGCAGGATAGTTGTGTTTGTCAAAAAGTTGAATCGAGAATATCAATCTTTAGTAAAACCAACAGCTCTAGCGAATGATGTTCCAGTTGGACAACAAACGGAAAGGCGTGCCTTAGGTTTTTACAAACAGATTAAACCATTTTTACCAACCATTTTATTTGAAATGTATGTTCAAGTTGTTCGTTCCGCTATCTGAAACGCCATTCTTCTTACATCTGATCGATAGGCCAAATAACTAGCTTTCATACCAGACAGTATGTTGCAAGACTTTCTAACCAGAAGAAAGATAGCGGACGACCCATTCTTGTTTTAGAAGTCTCTTCACAGATCCATATTTCTTATTAGATAAACGCATTAGTTTAGGCACCCTCAAATATTTGAAGCCTTTTTCCAACCCATTTTTTTTTGTTCATATGGCGTTTATTGCTTTTGTCATTACCTCTAAGTGCTATTTTCTTTTTTCTCATTTTTTTATGATTTGGCATATTCTGAGATCTGAATATTACCTGTATCAATTTGCCCTTTTATAACCAATTTTGAGGGTTCTAACTTTGGAGTTTTAAGGGGTCTATATAAGAACTTACAGGGCTCCGACTTAGGGAAATGTTGTAATTTTTATTACTACGTTTTTAGCATATGAAAGCTTCTACGTTTATGAGTTGTGTAAAAACTATAATCTCTTACCAGTGAAATAACAACTTTACATCAAATTAACAACACAATTTCGGCACCATGATTTTGCAGTAGTAGACGAACTGCACGCAAGTATTTAACATTGCTAATGTAAAATAAAGCGGGGGTCCAACGTAGGCAATGGGTTTCCGACTTTAGCGCTCTTACTCTGTAACTTTTAATTTAAAACAACTTTTTTTATCACATTTTTTGGTTTTGTAAAAAATAATGGTACTTTTTACTCTTGAGCAAAATTTATATACTTTTGACAAACCTTGTACTTATATGGCTTAAAAAATTGATATTTGATGGCCTGACAATTTAATCCCGTAAATTGTCAGGCAAAATTGCGTTTACTTGGGGATTAAATTTTAAGGCAATCATTAGGTAAAAGCACTATTTTTCTATAACAATGCCATCTATTAAAAAAGGTTGTCTCTACCAAGTATCGAACGGCTCATTGTTTTCAACAAAAGTGACACAATTGTAAAATATAATTGCTTTTTATGGAAATGATAAATAATTACTATATTCTTAATTTTACGAGTGAATATGAGATCCATATTTATATATTGGTTCTTTTTATAAATTATTGATTAATCAAAAAAACTAATATTAGATTGCTTAATGCTTAATTAATTAATAATTTACTATATTCTTAAATTCACCAAAAGGATATTTCTGTAAAATAATTTCGTATCTAGCTACTTCAAAGTTTAATTTAAAAAAAAATATTATAACTAAACTAATAATTATTTTGAATCGGGACACGTCTAATTTTGTTTAATTTTGGGTCAACTTTAATTGTACGTATTATTATTAAAGATCACCTATAAATATAAAACTGCGATACATTAGAAAAATTCGATAAAAAAAAATTTTTTTGCAGTTTTTTTAGGTACTTGTAATTAATAATAAATTAAAATATTTTACAATTTTAAAATATACTAGTTTGTAGAAAATTTATCGCTGAATAAAGTGACTGGACTATCGTGACTGTCGTTGATATCGCGTCGTAGTCAAAACATAAGTACTGAAGTAATTTAAATTGTACTTTTAAATAGTCCTAGTTACTTTAGAGATTTAGTAAATAATAATTTATAAAGTTTTGATTTTTGGACAGTGAATTCTCAAAAGGGTTAAAAATGGGGAGTTCCCACTCTACATCGTGGGTAGAACATTCCACTTTGGATAAAACTACCTGGGTTTTAGGTGTTTCTCTTCAACTATTAAATAGTTGCTCGGACAACAAAATAACATAGAAAAAGTGTTATATGCCATAAAGTTAATTCTTATAGAATTCTCGCAATTAGGTTTCAAAGTTGACAGTTTAGGCAAATTAGACGTTAAAAAAATAATTTATATAATTTTTAATTTTTGACAATAATTTTTCGAAAGTGTCAAAAAAAAAAAAAAAAAGTTTTCACTCTAATTACCGCTGAAGCAGATTGATTTGATTTTTTCCTCATTTACTTCTAAATTGTTGCTCGACGACAAAATATTATAGGATTAAAATATTTGCTATAAATTTTGAAAAAAGTTCGTATACATAAGGCTAATTTTTATAAAATTATACAAAGTGTCTGTAAAAGGTCTTTACACAAGCCTACCACATATTCCTTAGACCAAAATAAGCCGATTTAAGTAAACTTACCTTAGTCCAAAGTCGCTTAGTTTGGGCGCTATGCTGGCCTTGAAATTTTGAAATTGTTTTTTTATTATAAACTCAAAACTTATGCGATTTTAATAAGATTTGGTGTGGTTAGGTTAATATTATTGGACAAATGTTTTAGAAAATTACAAGAATATACAAATACTGAAAGTGAATGAAACACGCATAACTATTATGAAAACTGACATAATGTTTTTTGCTATCAGTAGTAGAGACACGAAATAATTTTTATTCGATAGAGTATTCAAAAACGATTAAATTATGTGTCTTGTAAAAAATTTTTATTTTTATTTGTTTTCGAGAAAACGAAAAAAAAGAGTTTATGGTAGTGCGTTCCAAAAAAGCATAAGGTAATCCAGTCGCCTATAATTTCTATCACAAACATATGAATTTCGCATGGCTAAATAATAATAGTGTTAAATTTAAAATACTTGAATTGTCATTAGTGTTCAAAAGTTTGCTCTAATAATAATTTACAAAGCTTAATTTTGGTGATTTATCATGGCGTTACAATACACCAATCAAGAATATACCGATATGCTATTGGTATTTGGTTTTGTGAAGGAAATACTCGAGAATGTGTTAGGGTGTATTCTGAAAGGTTTCTAAATTGTCGAGTATCAAATCACCCAACGTTTGCTGCCGTTGAGTGACGTCTTCGAGAGACCGGTCGCTATGCTCCTGCAACCGCTGATTATGGAAGGCAGCGTTTTGTAAGGTTTCCTGAAGTTGAAGAAAAAATTTTAGAATGTGTTGAAGAAGATCCAGAAATAAGTACTAGACGAATAGGTAGGGAACTAGGAGTATGTAAAGATATGGTCCACGCAATAATTAGAGAACAGTTGCTATATCCATATCATAAAATAACAGTTCAAGATCTTTTAGAACATGATTTTGAAATGCGTTTGGGTTTTTGTCGCTTTGTTAATAGGCAAAGAGAAGCAGATTTAAACTTTAGCAACATTATTTTGTTTACGAATGAAGGTTTCTGGCTCACTTTTGGCGCGAAATTTGAACTCTGCACCTGTCTATAACGGCCAGTCGGTCGTCGTCGGGGGCGTGCGCGCATGTTCGTGCGCAGTTGGTTGTTGTCGGTCATGTTTGTGTTCGGTTGTTGTCGGCTATGTTCGGGAAGGTTTCGGTTGTCGGTCATGTTCCTGAAGCTTTCGGTCATATTCGTGTTTTCGGCTATTGCAGCTTCGTTTAGTAAGAGGCGTGGTTGTCCAATTTCGTAAGCAAGAAGTGGTGCATTCCGGAACGGTTGTCGCAGTGAGGGCTTGCTATCGTTTCGGATCCTGCTATTTATTCATGAACCGATGACGACCAGGCGCAGAACGCCATTATAAGTTCGAACACCGGAAGTCCAAGCCCCATCTATATCGGACAACACCGAGATTTCCGGACATCCACCACCCCCGCCATCTTGCCCTACTTCAACACGAACATTGACGACAACGACCGAGCATCAACGACGCCATCTTGTCTTACAAACTAAGCTTGCCGAACATAGCCGACAACAACAGAACACTAACATGACCGAAAGCTTCCGAACATGACCGACAAGCAAAACCTTCCCGAACATAGCCGACAACAACCGAACACAAACTTGACCGACAACAACCGAACACGAACATGACCGACAACAACCGACTGCGCACAAACATGCGCGCACGTCTCCGACGACGACCGACTGGCCGTTATAGACAGCTGCAGATTTCAAATTTTGCGCTAAAAGTGAGCGGTATCACTACACTACTGATGAAGCTTGTTTTACAAGAAAAGGGGTAACTAATTCTCATAACGAACACGTTTATGCCGTTGAAACCCCGTATGCCATAAAGATTAACCATTTTCAACGCGAATTTAAACTTAAAGTGTGGATTGGAATAATTGACGATTTTATTGTTGGCCCTGTTATTCTTTCTCAAACATTAACGGGAGCCATCTACTTGTAGTTCTTACAAAACACATTGCCAGATTTGTTAGACCAGTTACCTCTACAACTTCGGAGAGTATGTGGTACATGCACGATGGAGCCCCGCCACATTTTTCAGTTGATGTTCGAAATTACTTACATCTAGTATACCCAAACAAATGGATAGGAAGGGGTAATAACGCTCCTGTAAATTGGCCACCACGTTCTCCAGACTTAACACCAGCTGATTTTTTCTTATGAGGACATCTTAAGTCCGTAGTTTACAAAACGCCTGTGGCTAATGAAGTAGAACTATGACAACGTATTCAACATGTTATAAATGACCATAGAGGTGATACAGACATTTTGCGAAGAGTACAATTTAATTTCCTTCGTCGTATAAATCTTTGTATGCGTATAAATGGAGAACACTTTGAACAGTTTTGTGACATTATTTGTGTTCATTTTATAGTTACTTAATTTTTTAAATGATTTTTGTGTAAAATAATCAAATGAGGATTATTAAGATACAAATTTCGCAAAACCATTAGAATATTCAATTCTTAAGAAAATGCAAAATTCATAGAAAAAATCACAGGCGACTGGATTAGATTATTCTTTTTTGAATGCACCAGCATAGGTAATTTTTTTGTTTTTCTCGAGAACGAATAAAAATAAGGAAATTTTACAAAAGACATAATTTGATCGTTTTTGAATACTCTATGAAACAAAAATTATTTTGTGCCTCTACTACAGACAGTAAAAAAATTATGTTAATTTTCACAATGGCCACGCGTGTTTCATTCACTTCCGGTATTAGAATATTTTTGTAATTTTCTCAAAACATTCATCCAATAACATTAACTAATTATGCCAAATCTTATTAAAATCGCATAAACCATTTTAAATTTATAATAAAAAAACAATTTCAAATTTTTAACTTCAAGGCCGCATAACGCCCAAACTAAGCTACTTTAGACTAAGGTAAGTTTACTTAAATCGACTTATTTTTGTCTAGAATATGTGGTAGGCTTGTGTAAAGACCTTTTACAGACACCCTATATGAAATTATAAAATTATTATAAAATTGCTTTCATAAGCAAATAATTCCGAAATCGTTCTTTTTACGCAAAAAATGATAAGAACAAAAATTGTAGAGCTCAAAATTTTCTACAAAGTACATGTCTTATAATTTTTAGTTTCTATTCTTTACCGACTTTTTACGCTCCCTTTGCAAAAATTCATTCCATAATTGTTACTCGTTTCCACACCACCTTTGAAGTAGAGTTGTCGGCGCGTTTTTTTAAAGTGGTTTCCTCTGTAAGCCTATTCCACTTCAATTTTCTTCTTTTTATTTTCTTTAATTTTCTTCATGGTTTTCTCCGAGTAACTCTTTTTCAGTCATTGAATTTAAACAACCTTTCTCATTGCAGTTGGAGCACATGATTGAGCAACGTAATACGTAAAAAAAATTATAGTAATACCTACAGCATAATAACGTCACAAATCGGTGTAATTATATTTATTACGGATCGAAAAACAAAAAGTCAATGATGAACATTAAAAAAAAATGTGAATATGTATTCAACTCTACCTCACAGGTGGTCTAGAAACTATTTCCAATTATGGAATGCAAATTTGCTAAGAAAGCGTAAAAAGTCCGTGAAGAATGTACTTTGTAAAAAATGTTTTTGTTCTTATCATTATTTGCGTAAAAACAACGGTTTCGGGGTTATTTGCGTGCGAAAGCAATTCTTTCCTTTGCTCGCAAAACTTTGAATTTGAACCCTAATTGCGAGAATTCTATAAAATTAGCTTTATGGTATATTAAGCTTTTTTATGCAAAATTTTATATCAAATATTTTTAGTACTATGATGTTTTGTCGTCCGAGCAAGTATTTAGTAGTTAAATGACAAAAACTCTTAACGAGTCCGCACCAAGGGTAGTTTTTCGTTCAAAAGGGAATGTACCATCCACGATTAAGGTGGGGAACTTTTTTTCTCCTTATTTCTGACCCTTTCGAAAATTGACTGTCCAAAAATCAAAACTTTATGAATTTATTTCCATTTGTCTAAAGTGACTGGACTAAAAGGATTTCATTCATTTACGTACGGTTTTACTCCTTCTGACAATAATTATTTGTTAATTTTTGTGATAGGAGAAGATACATTATTTTGAAACAAAAATTTTTAAGAAATGGGTTTAAAATCATAACAGTTAAAGTGTACCGTTGACCACGGAATGTTTGGGCAACGATAAGATTATTTCAGAAAATATTAACATATTTACTTTATAATTACGTTGACATGTTTATCGTGATGGAATAGATAGTTGCAAATGGCGTGTTAAAATAGCCTGCGGTGTACTTCATCTCGCTTTTAAAAATTGATCAATTTGTTAATGAACAATTGACGGTATCCAAAGAGCGGAATAATATGTTATTGTGTTACGTAATTCAAAATAAATATGCACTTTTTTTAAGTTCGTAACATAATTTCGACTGTAATATTGGTAATGATTAACTTTATGAATTCAACACGATCAAATTAATTTTAATCACGTTTTTAACTGTGTGAAGAACGATTTTAACGCAGACATTATAAAAAATTACTGTTTATTATGTAGCACCTGTTGAATTACATTCTTTTTGCTTTATTATTAAATTACACGAACTTTAATCAATACCATTGTATAGCATGCATCATAACTTTTATAAAATTATGGTAAGTGCTTATTACAATCTGATACACGAAAATTGTTGGTAACTTTAATAATTTTGTTAAATGCATCTTTATTTCTTTAAAAGAACACAATGTTTTTAGCAACAACAGCATTAATAAATCTATCAACCATTGGGCAATTTTTTTTCTTGTCAAGTGACGTAAAATATTATTATGTAAATATTTGCAGTTCTAAGCTCCTAAACGGTTTTCTGAGTATGACATTAGATGAGTAACAATGACAGATTTTAAATTACATTTTATATGAAATTTATTTATTTGTTATATGTATACCTATATTTTATTATCTTAGCGTAGAACAACATCTTTAAATTGCTGCTTTATGTAAACAAATATATTAATTTAAAAGTAATTGAGGAGCAATCTCTTAATTTCTAATTTAGTTTAGTCTTTTCTATGTAGTTGTATCTAGTATTACATCAGTGCTGTTGCCGTAGTCTATTGCAAAAAATTCCGGACAAAATTTAATTTTATAAAGAAAATATTTTTAATATTACGTTTTCAAATATTAAACTTAAAACTATATATTTTCTGAACTCACAGAAAAATTGTGTTAGTTAGCAGATTTTTTAAATCTATATTCTAACATTTCTCAGAATGTGATGCACTAGAAAATCGAAGTGTGATAATGTAAAACCGATTTAATAATGTTGCAAATTTTTTTTAATAATAATGTAAATTTAGTCATTGTTTGTGTTGCGGGTTACGGTCGTATAATGAAGAACGACGATAAGAATGAATTTGAATGAAACAAATGTTTACTTAGTTTTTTGCTATCTTATTTTTAATTAATTATTTTAGAGAACTTGATAACAATATTGGAAGTGGCAGAGTCAGCTCAAGTTTGTTTTGTACTATTTTTCGTTTTATAAAACTTCACAAAAATATATTACAATACAGTTACCTGTATAAAACCCTTATAGATCTTAAATGACTACGAACTTTAGGTACACTTATTTAAGTATGTTCCTCCTTCACTGCATAACCAAGATTTTTGTTTCGAAAAACATAAAAAATGGCATAATAAGTTCCAATCTAGCAATTTGTTGTTAATTTTTAAGAAAATGTAGCTTCTATTTATGAAAACAAAAAAACAGACGGTTATATGGTGGTGTAGAAATGACGTAGGACTTGGAGGAACAAACAACTAAAATATAACTACAAAAATGCTAGTGGATAAGATCTGGACGGCCAATTTTTCGACTATTAGGTTTAGGCAAAATAGAAGTTTAATTTAAAAATTAAAAATAGAAAATATAAAAATAAGAAAACACTTGTCATTTGTCCCTGGCGCCGAAAAATCAGAAAATCGGTTTCAAATGTTTGAAACTAATTCAGGATTCTTACTCCTTATCGTTATCGCTTTGCTTAATGGGTCTATCCTAATTATTCCTTTTTAACTGAGCTCGGGCCCTTCACAATCTTCTTCAATTCAAGCTTGTCGACGACGTCTTTTTTGCATGCGAGAATCATGAGCGATTTCAGTCTGAAATATATCATTGTCAATCTTAAATAGTTTTTAATTGATTTTGCTAAAAAGTTCGTTTGTTCGATGCTACTGAATAGGCACAGTTAAAGCTAACCGACAGCTCGGCTATTTAACACCTTCCACAACATTTTCAGTTTTTCCATAATCGAAAACAGTCTTGACATTTTCACGTTTCAGTGGTCAGTTCAAAATTTCATGAATCGAGCAAATTACAGTAGCGCAGGATTTTAGATTGTCCGTTATGAGAGAAGATAATCTCTGTCTAATTCTATTTTAAATTGTTGCCTGTAGAACTGAGTGACATTGAGAATAACCTGGTTGTCCCAATTACCATTCAATCGTAAAGATAGTTTTGGCCTTTGCTAGTTCAATAAATTCGCCTTCAGTGTCTACGTTTTGTGACGTTGCGAATAAGACTTCAGCTTCCAGGAAGCTATTTATCTGCTGTTTATGTTTGGCAAGTTCAGTGACTCGATAGTACTCTTTAAGCACATCATGCCAACGATGTTTAGCTCTGTGATTTCTAAGACTTTGGTCAACAGTTTAGATTAGAACGGTTTTGGTAAACATCAGCAAGGCTGTAAACTTTAAAATAAGCATCCTATTCTTCAGTCGATACCCTTTGTGACGACGTCCATACTGCCTTAAAGAACTTGTGTTTATCTTGTTTTCCAAATAATTAAAATTAAAATACCCAACATGTCGCCAATGATAGGACTGGCAATATAGCTGTGTTCCACGCATGTATTTGCCCTATGTTTCTGCGTACGATTTCTGTTACGTGCCGTTGAAAACTTCAGACATGCTACTTGAATATCGTAGGAGTGGAACACAATATCTATAGTATTGAGTCCACTCTTTGTGATTTTTTTGCCAAGTCTAGTTCCGTTTCAGTTATGTTTTTGGGCTTCCAGCGCTGCCCACAAACTTAACTTCTACTGCTACACGATCCTGGTCAGATGCGTCTGTTGATAATTCTTTATCACGTTCCCAAACTAGTTTGCAAATTTTGTCACATACAGAAACTTTGCGTCTATACATTTATCTTATCAAACGGAAATGAATTTATAAACAATAATACAATTTTACATCTTATCTTAATTTATACGTCTACATACTTTTTATTGCAGCTAAATGTAATTTTATTTACATTATATCATTAAATTGTTTTCTTAAAATAAATTCAGGTCGATTTTTAGAAATCTAATTCAATTTTATAGTCTTAATTTACTTTCAATTTAAATAGAAACCTTTATTACAAATTTTACTCATTTTTCGATTCAAAACATAATTATCTTTATTATTAAAATGCCATTTCACTACAGGCAAAAAATTAAAAGTTGAAGTACACTCATCATGATTTTTTACACTCTATATAAAATTTATTTATTTGTTATACCTTTTATTTTCTAAATCTAGAACAACATCTTCTAATTGCTTGTCGTAAAAGTTTATATTAATGTGCGTTTGATTTAACAGTAATTGAGAGCGAATGTTTTAATTCCTGATTTAATATGTCTCTCTAAAGTACATCAGTGCTGTTGCCTTAATCCATTCTTAATTGCGAGAAAACTTCGAGCAAAATTTTATTTTACAGTAAAAATTAAATTATTTTACTTTTCTTTATTACGTTTTTACATATTAAAATGAATTTTAAATATTTCTATATATAATTTCTGTAAGTGCAGAATGTTTTAAAGTTTTGCAAAATCTAACCGGTAACACAACTTTAAGCTCAATTAAAACTATGATACTGCAAATACATATATTAATATACTTATATATTGGAAATGTTATGGTATATAAGTTCTCGTTGTTTGCATTGCATGAAGGATGAAGATAAGATAGCATTTGAATAAAACAAATGTATATTTAATTTTTTGCGTCTCTACTTTTAATTATTTTTTTAGAAAATTCGACACAATGGAATTTTCTTTTAAGTGCTGACATCCACCATTTTCAAATTAACGCAATTAAATTTATTTTTATATAATCAGATCAAGTTTTTAGCAATAAAAACCGTTTATTACTTTTGAATTTAGGTCATGATTTGTATGGTATCACATGTAGCTCTAGCCAGTCTTTCCAGTTGTTAGCATCCCAAAAAAGTACGATCATTAAAAAATTTATTCAAGTTTATTTAACCAAACGACTCTTTTTGATTCTTCTGTATTGCAAAGCGCGTGAATAATCTAGATTTTAAGTGGCAATTTTTCTATTACCTTTTATGATTTAAGTACTTTCGTAAATTAATTAAAACTAAATTCATTTTTATTTATCAACTGCTGTTACTGATACTATTGCCGATATTCTTAGTCACTGGAACGATTAACCACTTTTTCTAAGATATGATATAATTGAGCACTTCATGACCATCATTTAGATTTCTCATAGCAAACAATTCATAAGAATTATTTAGAATTGTTTAGTTAAAATTATAAGGAAAAACTTTGAAACAGCGTCAAGATGTAAAAATTAAATTTTATATTTCTTGTTAATTAAATCAATATTATCTAGTAAATATTTACGTTTACCACTGCATTAGATTAAATGATCTCAACTTTCTATGAGAAATAGGATATGGAGGAGAGTCAGTCATACCTGAAGCTTTCTAATGAGAGCCATCATCCATTGTACTGATCTTGTGTATTTTAGTAATAAATTAGTCTGACCAGTATGTTGTACGCTATTAAAAAAATGAACTGTAGATAGAGAGCTGGAGCCGAATTTTGCTCGTGATCAGGGGCAATGACAAATAATACGGTATTACGTTGTGGTGGGTACCAAAGAGCGTCACATTTCTGCACAGGCGACCGTGGTAGTCGTGGCTTAAGATAGATATAGAAAGTGAAAGTAGGATGAATATTTTTAGTATTCTCGTGATTGAGAGCATTTGCCGAATATAAATTCGCAATACACTCAATTTAATTTTCTAAGGGCGTCTGTCTAAGACAAAGTCAAAGAGGTGGCGTCCAAGGTTAAAATTACAAAAATTTATGGCAAAAGGATAAAAAAAAATAAATCGAAGTTTCTTTGAATATATTATTTTACAATTGTTTTATAAATTCAACAGGTCTTTTTGACTGGCACCTGATTATAAGAAAATCTCAATCGGCTTCTTAAATTTCTTAAATAATCTATTTTACAATAAAATAATTTTTTTTGAAACGTACATAATTTATTCACAGTTTACATTATTATTAGTTAAAGTGCAGGTTTTCAGATTCGCGGATCAATTTATCCCACTTTAGGGTTCAAAGCCATGACTTGAGTGGATGCCCTTTGGGATTATTATTCCTTGGGTACAAATAAATGCTGCAAATAACGTTCATGCTCTCAATGACAAACTTCACTACAAATTTTTGTAATTTTAGTCTGACCCCCCCAAATATGTTGTAATTAGTCATTTTACATGCACAAGTATCTAACCAATGATCCTGTATAGGTTTCATGTGGTTATACCTTGAAGAAACAAAAATCGAGAAGTAAACGACTTGTTTCCTTGATTTTACTCCACTATAGGTATTCTTTAATTTACAAATCTTTACCTGAAAACAACTTTTAAATTTGTACTATTTAGGGTGAATTAAAAATGTGAAAAATTTAACTGTTTTTAAGTCAAGCACTTTATTTTCGTTACGTGATAGAGTTGCAGGTAAAATTTGGTATAAAGTGGTATTCCATGTTCCTGTACCTACATCAAATCAATTTAGAGTTATTTCGAAAAAACGGAAAATTTTAATTGATTATCCATTATGTGGAGAATGCTATGAACTGTTGCTATGGATAAAATCTCCGTTATACAGGGCATTTCAACTAAAACGAGTCATCCCAAACAGGTCCTTTACTATTTTTGTTTTGAGCGAAATCTAAAAACAGTTGAATTTTGTTTTTAGACATCTTTTAATTCCAAATTTGATTATAAACGTCAACACCCTTCCCCCGACAGCCCTCTCTTACTCCATTAGAACCTTCTTACAGAATCACATTACACTATAATGTGAATTACATTACGCCAACATACGAGTATCAGTCATTGCTTAGGTATTCTATTCCGCTTCTGCTGGTGCGAATACAAGTAACCGCCAAAGTCGGTCCGTATCAAAAGCGAGCCGAATGAAAGTGGTGGAAGCGAAATGTGGAAATAAAGATTTGGGTGCGTACTCAAAGTTATTTTCTATTATATTCTTTTAATCAGTTCTTCCAGTTCTATTACGGATGAATGTAGTGCGTGTGTAATTTACTTTTTCTCAATGATGAACTTGACTAACGTTTTCGAAATATACTGTGGGATTGCAAAAACCCATTTTACAAAGATAACAATAAGGACATGATACCTTGATGGAAGTCGCTTAGAGGAGTTGAATTTAGATATTCAGAAAGAAAACTTAATATTTGCAAAGTCACTTCAGCAGGAAATTAAAAACGGTAAGCTTGCAAATCCGACTATGGATTAGAGGATGATTATACAAGTAAATGGTTTGCCTTTAAATCCATGATGTTTCTAGTGGGCAAATACAAGCCCAGGGAAACACAGAATACGGAGCAGGTAAGAATTAATACAAAGAACGTTATTAATATTATAATTTTTAAATAAATAAAAAGAATAGAGTGTTTGAAATTCTTCGATTAATATTTTTTATATGGAAAGGATTTTTACCCTACTGCACTCGACACAATCTTCAACAATTCGACACAATCGATATTGCCAATAAACCTCACCTTCTTCTTACGCGTTAAGTATCTAGTGGACTTATTCTCTGTATTCTACGTAAATTAATAAAGGAGATTTGTTATGACGTATGACACTTCCAAATTCCTGGGATTAATATATTTTAGACGGTTTTTTTTCTGAGAAAATTATGTAAATAATTTATTGCCAAAACTACTTTTGTTGTTGTTTCTGGCTGTAATAACATAGGTTTCCCCGAATGATCTGAATTCTCTACACATTATTCCAAACACATTATCTGCCTTGCTCAAACGATAATTGAAAATTCTCGTTGGTGATCCTTTGTTGGATTCCTGAATAAGGCTTCATTATATTTACCATAAGTGAAGCACGCAAATATAAGAAGATTTGATTATTACCTGGGAGCACACGGTCAGGAGGGAGGTTCATTTTACCATCTTCAAATAATTTCGTGAATCTAGAGAGTCACTAAAAATACCTTCACAGATATACGCCCTTGACATCCAACGTTCGCGTAAATAAAATTATAATTTGCGTCGACTACAGCAAAAAGCACTAAGCTAAAAAATAGTTAAAAAATCACTGCCACTATTTATTGGAGGTTGAATAGCTATGTGTTTGCCGTCTATTGCACCAACACAGTTTGGGAAGTTCGATCTCTTGTAATAAATAGTCTGGGGCGATTCTTTATTATTCTTCCTGTTGTGGTTGTACTACCTTTTATGTAAATTAAAAATTAATAGTATATTATACACCAAGGTTGTGAAGTCTGCGTAGGCAATAATGGTCTTCACAACCATGGTGTATATACTATTTTTCCACTACTAGCCAAATTTAAGCCAAAAAAAAAATAAACATTTTCTTGTAAAAATCAAGTAGCACAGGAATGCAAATAAATCAAAAAGCATTAAAAGCTCCATACGTTGATAAACCAACTGCAACTGATTCACTAAACACTTGTGTGGTATATTTCACCTTCATTTTCTGAAAATTATTCGGAGAAATATGTAAATTAGTTGATTTAGGAGCCAATCGCAGCGGTTTAGATTTGTCTGACATGTAGAAATTTTAATGTCTTTCCAAGATGCTTTTTGTTATTAAAGATTATATCGTATTTAATCAAGTTATTTTGCACCGACTTCAATAAATAGGGGACATCGAAGAAATAATAGATTTTCTTATCGTTTACGAGAAGGTATGGTTTTTCGGTGATACATCTATTCTTTTAATTAGGTTTCGAAAATTTTACTACTGCCCTAACATTGGCACCGCATTGTAGTAGCTTTTCTATGCAGTCTAATACTATCGACTTCAATTTGTCACCTTTACATATCGTATTTGTAAAGATGTAGCACAAGAGTTGTTTAAATTTTTTATATATAACTCTAACCATGATCACGTAGCAGTTTGAGCTGGCAAAAAATTTAAAACCTACTTTAAAATTAACATTTTGGGGCTCGTAAAATATAATTTTAGTGAAAATTGTTTGTATTCCTCTGTATATCTCCTGCTTCTTAGTGGTTTATTTTTTAAGTCCACTTGGGCTGTCACAATTTGTGCTCTGCTTTTGGGAAGTAATCGTTGGGAGATGTTAACTTCAATTGAAGTGCTTTCTTTTCACGTTGCAATTTAAGAATGTTCCTCCGTAATTTTCTTTACCTAAGAGTATTTGAGCTGCAAGCTTGAGTAGTTTTGTGTAGCTAAAGATGTTAACGGGCATTTATTGCTTCGCCAATATACCTTGCATCATTTGAATATTGGGTTTCAGAAATTGACACTTTAATTCATTTAGGAATGGCAAGTGTTCGCCACATACACGTTAACTTTTATAGTCGACATTTTTTATGCAACAGATTGGACCTTCCAGATTCTGTTAACCATTCAAAACACCTACAACAAAATGTTTGTAATTTACTTAAAATTCTTCATGTAACTTAACTCGCCTGGTTAAATCTCCTTTGGGAAACCTGAAAAAACTGATTCTACCATCATATTTAATAAATAAATAAATTCAGGTTATGTATTTGCGGTTATGGGATAGGGCGCGAATTTTAAACTAATGGCATTTTTATTCAAATAATTTTATCGTGTTAGGTAATTTTAAGCAGCAAATACGTTAAAGATAATCTCCTGGATATACAAAATTATGTTTCACTCGTTTTTGTTAAACAACTATTCTTAGATTCTCAAAAACTTTGAATTTGTCCATTATTAACCTAGGTCAACAATAGAAAAAATTATTAACCACTAATAGAGAAATTCAACTTTTCAGTTGGCTAGGAGACGCAATAATTGTCCACTTCACAGCTAGTAGTGGAAAATAGTATTATACACCAAGGTTGTGAAGTCTGTCATTATTGCCTTAGCACCGGTTTTATCGTGTCAGGTAATTTTTAGCAGCAAATACGTTAGAGATAATCTCCTGGATATAAAAATTATGTTCCACTCGTTTTTGTTAAACAACTATTCTTAGATTCTCAAAAAACTTTGAATTTGTCTATTATTAACCTAGTACTAACGAAAAAGAAAGTTTTTGTTTCAAAAAAAAAGCAGCGTAGCAAAAGAAAACGCAAAACTGAGGATGCGGTGGCAGGAGCATATTCGATCATGAAACAAATCCATGAATCCAGGCAAGCAAGAGAAGAACACTTCTTATTTATTGAATCAGTCATCACGTTCTTCATATTCAACACCTGCTTCGCCGTGGTATGTATACTAAGTGACATAGAAAGAAGAACACCCAGTAATAATGAATTTATTTGAACAATTTCTGGTATACTAGTGTATACGAATTAGATTAGTAAACCATCACAATTTGATATAAATTGAACTGTTAACTTCTTCAAAAACTTAATAATGTGTTGCTCCACCACGATGTCTTGTGCACTCATTAACACGTCTGGGCATACTTCTAATGAGGTGATCGATTTCTTCTTGAGGTATCTCATCCCATGCTATCTGTAACTGATGCTGCAAAGCCGCTAGAGTTTGTGCAGGGTGAGGTAAATTGAGTAATCTTCTTCCCATAATATCCTAGACGTGCTCGATGGGCGAAAGATCGGGAGATCTTGGTGGCCAAGACAACAAAGCAATTTGATTGGCCTCAAAATGAGCCAAAGAAACCTTAGCAACATGAGGTCGTGCGTTGTCTTGTTGGAATGTGCTGTTGGGGATGGTCTGAACATAAGGTACAATATGGGGTCTACGACCTCCTGGATGTAGCGCGCAGCGGTCATGTTACCTCTAATGAAGACCAAAGGTGACCTACTTCCAATAGCAATAGCTCCCCATACCATAACTCCAACTGTGTGGTGCACATGCCTATTCACAGAAAATTGGGGATCTTGTCTTTCACCGCGCCGTCTTCTCACCCTTGCACGACCGTTATGCATACCCAAACAGAATCTGGATTTATCACTAAAGACAATTGAATTCCATTCTTGGTCCCAATTTGCCCGTTTTCTACACCACGCTAGACGATAACGTCGATGCTCTGGAGTCAGTGGTAGCACAAAAAGGGGACGGTATGAAAAAGAGCCCAAAGGTTCTTATCCGTCTATAAACGGTTCGCATCCCAATCGGTCTTCCATGTTCTTCAAACCACTGGTCCGCAATCGCCCGTGTAGAAGAGAAGCGGTCCCGTAAAGCCAATAGTCTAAGACGGCGATCTTCGCGTTCTGTGGTTCTTCGACGACGTCCTGTACCTCTCGTTCTTCGTGTACGGCCCTCTTGGTTCCATGCCCGAACACAGACTGCCACAGTGTTTAAACTCCGTTGCGATCTAGCGGCTATATCTCTCATAGACAAACCAGCCTCACGCAATCCCACAATTCTACCCCTATCAAACTCGCTTAATTGCCGAAAATTATGGCGTCTTCGCACTGAAGGCATTGTGATTGAATTAAAAGCTCTTTGAAATGCAATTTAAATCGCTTAAATGACAACTGTACTTACAAATGCTTAATTCATTGATTTTATGGCTACTTAATCGTAAGTGTTTTTGAATGAGGTTAACAAAACAACCGCTAGGGCAATATGGCTGAAAAACTGATCGTTTTTTATCTTAATATAAACAAATATATTCCCAAAAAAAAAATTTACAAATTATTCATTATTACTGGGTGTTCTTCTTTCTATGTCACTTAGTATATTTTGGAAATACATATACAGTGACCGGCAAAGAGTTTGCATCAAATGGGAAAAATTTTTGTAACTTTTGGCAAATAAATTTAGCATATTGAATAACAAAAAACACTTTTACAAATGTCATGTGACCACAGTCATGGCGGCAAATTTTAAAAAGTATTCCTTAACTATGTAAAAAGTGAGGTTAGATGACAAGATATTGAAAAATGCCGGCATTTTTTTGGGAAATATTGAGGAAACAAAATTTTTTGCGTTTGATTTGCATAAAACACAATAAAATCAACAAATAAACTTCACAATCTAGTAATTTTGATTTATTAGTCTACCAATGGACGGTAAAGAACATAATACGTTGTTTTTTTAAGACGGACTTTGTTGCAAACTCTTTGCCGGTCACTGTATATTTTGAAGATACAAAAAAATTTACACTACTTTTACCCTCCATGTGTTCCTTGATTGTACCACAACGTAATACAGTGTTATTTGTCCTTGTCCCCGACCACGAGCAAAATCCGGCTTCAGTTCTTAGACTACTAGTATACAGTGTGTAAAAAGAAGTCTCGATTTTTTTAAAACTAATATTGGATGCAACATCTATATTTTCAAAATACAATTTAATGATATTAAAGTTTTCTCACCTTATTTTCTTTAAAGTAACGCAAGCGATACCTTAATTTTTTTATTTGTTTATTGTCACCGCAATGATGCTACAATCAAAAATATCGAAACGAGATACAAGCAAAATTATTGTAATTATAGTAATTATAATTTTATTTTATCTGTTTTTGCGGCCTCATTTTTAGGTGAATTTATTTTGTTCATTCTTGCTTCAAATGTATCTTGTATATAATCAATATGTAAACTTTGAAAACTAATCTGTACTAAACGAGATAAAAATGCACTGGTTTTTCAAGTAGACCTATAACATGGTCGAATCCATATTATAAGCTTGGTAATGGCTACAATATAGGTATATAATGATGTACATACATGGGGACACTGGAAACAGTTGAAGATACAAAGAGAAGAAAAGTTGCACTATTAGAGTAGTACAGTTTAGAACCACAAACACATTTGGTAGAAGTTTTATGGTTCTGTAATTATTTACAAAAAATTAAAAGTGCAATTTTCGATTTTAATTAATATCTTTAAATATGCTTAATTTCTGGTCATGAATATTTGTGCAATGTAATGGCCAACAAATATACATATATTTATTATGACGTTATCACATTTTTTTTCTTAATTATATTATTGACGACAGGATAGTCAACCTTTTTATTTCTTATATGGGCTATATTTGAATTTTACAAAAATAACACCCTTAAGTTTTTTATGATAATAAGCCTAAGTACCTCTGTTCAATTTTGGGTTATTCATTATTTAACTACCAAAGTGCAATTTATAAGTTGAATGATAAGTAACAGGGTGGTCTAAATTGATGTTTGAATAAAGGGATCTCATTAACTCTAATAGATATAAAACAAGCGTTTAGAGCAGAACTCCAAATCGCCTTTATAGGCGAAAATAAAATTTCGTTTTAGGTAAAATTGATTCAAACAAAAGCTATAGACAATAGAATTTCCAACAACTTTTTTCCTTCAACTTTTTTTTGTATAATTGATATTGATGGAAATATTTTGTTACCACAATTAGTATCACGTGATTATTACATTTCTGTAATTACTTATCGAATCAAAAAATAATTTAAGCAAAAGTTTATTTGAAAAGAAAATATGTAAAAATGATTTTTTTAAAAATATTTTAAAAATTGATTATGTCGCATTTTGTTTTGAAGTTATATACAAAAGTTGGATCTTTTGAGTTTTTGTTTTTAGGCATCTCACCTATTTGTAAAAATTACAAGAAATTATTTTGACGTTCTTCAAGCACTACTTTATGATAATTCAATGGCGTAGTCAGTTTTTTAATATAGGTATTTTTAAATTTCGAGTATTGTATATTTTTTTATATAAATAGTACGAATCGTTGGCTTTGACTTTAAAAATATGCAATTTTTTTCTGGTTTCAATGATCAAGTCATAGTGGATCAAATAATAATCAAATTTTTGTTGCAGTTTAGCAAAAACGACATAAACTTGACAGAAAACAATGAAAACTTTCAAATAATAGGTTTTTTTAAAAACAAAAAAAAATAACTTATTAAAAAAAACTAACACGGCAACTGAAATCTCGTTAATAAAGTGCCTTAAGAACGTCAACATTATTTTTAAAATTTTTACAAATGGTTGAGATATAGCAAAAAAAGGAAAACTCGAAAAATCCAACTTTCCCCAACAGCCCAAAGTATTATGTAAATATTTGTAAATAATGTTAATCAAACATTTAATATATTAAAAAATATTGTAGGAAAATATTTGTTAAATATTTTAGGTAAACATATACAAAATATTTGAAATAAATCTTACATACAGATTTCAAGCAAATATCTATTAAATATTTTAATTGCTTTATAAAAATATTTAAAATAAATCACAATATCATATTCTAAATAAATATATTTAAAATATTTGAATTAAGTTTTGTAATAATATTTTTAAACATTTAAAAAGATATTATGCAACATTGGAAACAATACAGTATTAATTAAATCAATTAAAAAAATTTAAAAAATGTTTTTTTTATACTTTCTTTTTATGTTTACAAAAAAACATTTTAAATACATTAGTAATAACAACAATATTTATTATTATTACATAATACAGATACACAAATAAATAAGTATTATAATCTATACACATAAAATCGTGGCCCGGTTTGCCTGTCTGTCTGTCTGTATGTTTGTCTTCTCCTCCGAAACGGCTGAACCGATTTTGGATATTAATACGTCAAATTATTCAGGAGGTCCAGGCGCTGATCTTAGGCGGGGTCACAAGTTTACCTGACCTTTGACCTCTGACCTGGAACGGTAAACCCAGAGAAACATAGGCATGTTATATATCAAAGAGTTCAGGATGTCAAGAGAAATTTTTAAGATAGGTCCCAAGTTAACCTGACCCTTGACCTCTGACCTCACGTCTTTAATTTCAGGTTTGTCTAGATTAGGCCCATTTTCAAATAGGTTTGGTTACTATAGTCTATTCCAAGCTATTTGTCCGGTAAAGGATTAACCCCTCTTTACTTTTGGGCGCACACCGTGGTTGAAACTATTATGAAATGTACAGCCTTCAATTCATTAGCTTTAGGGGAAACAAGATTCGTTATATTGTAGTATTAGATGGATTAAGAAAGGATAGAAACATTTAGAAATCGCATGCATTTAAGTTGAAACAATATACGCCCTTAAAGTATTCTTTAACACGGGTAATAAGGCGAAAATTCTAAACATGAGTTTTCTACGATGGTTTTCGGCAATTGTCATTTAATTCAGAAGTACAAATGTTACCCGTGTTAAAAAATACTTTAAGAGCGTATATTGTTTCAACTTAAATGTATGCGTTTTCTAAATGTTTCTATCCTTTCTTAACCCAT
Source organism: Abscondita cerata (assembly GCA_030710515.1). Classification (NCBI taxonomy): domain Eukaryota; kingdom Metazoa; phylum Arthropoda; class Insecta; order Coleoptera; family Lampyridae; genus Abscondita; species Abscondita cerata. The sequence goes on along the minus strand of JALBCR010001462.1, from coordinate 171,667 downwards.
TTAGTACTACAATATAACGAATCTTGTCTCCCCTAAAGCTAATGATTTTAAGGCTGTACATTTCACAATAGTTTAAACCACGGTGTGCGCCCAAAAGTAAAGAGGGGTTAATCCTTTACCGGACAAATAGCTTGGAATAGACTATAGTATAACATATAAACACTTCAAACTACAAAATAAAATATCCACCTATTTCACCTTTAATCAAATCAAACCTGTAAGTAAAATGTATTAATTCTTTAATTAAAAAGCCACTCAAAACTATCTAAATATTGAAAAGAATAAGAATAAGTCGAGTCCTTGTCAAACCTGAAGTGTTTTTTATCATATTCAAACCTGTATTTTAATATGAACATACATTTTGCCTACGAAATGTAAAAAATAAAAACCAAATTATTATTCTTTTAAAATTCAATTGTACAAACAAAACCAATTCAATAAGTACGGCAAAGCAATTACAAAATAATTCAATATTTTAAGGATAGCATACATATTATTGGTTGTGTTGTTGTGATTACATCTGCTAGATTTTTCCTACATGCTGTTTTCTTGTCCCACTAAAAGTGTGTCGTGTAAGTATAATAAATAAATACTCAACACAAAAAGAAAGAGTTTGTGAAAAGAGAAAGATAAAAATACGCTAACTAAGTGGTGCCTTGCAAATCCTACATGCGTTCACTTAAATTAGATACACCTATGATGCAAAATTTGACAAATTACCGATTACATAAAAATTGAAAACAAAAATATACTTACTTATTACTGTTTGTCTTGCTCTTGCACTTTTGCTTGATCTCATTCGATTTGTTTCATACAAACAAAAATACCCACAGTAGGGATCGTATACATACTCACTGCCAATGGTAAAATACAAAACACAAACACAACTTAAAGCTTGGTGCATTCATGTCTTTTCTTAATGGATCTAAGAGGATTTGCGAAAGAAATCATTTCCTAGTCCTCGGCTACAAACTATGACCAACACCAACACAAATGCTTTTATTATTATACCTGCTTTGGTAAATATACCAAAAGGTAATATGTATATATTTACCAAATTCTTTTTTTTTTTATATATTTTCACAAATGCTTAGATAACTATCTACTGATTATTTCTTCAACATATTTGTTTTTCACTAATTTTAAATAAAAATATAATATTTCTTAAATGCTGAGGAATAATTATTTTTAAATAATCATACATAAATGTGTATTTCACAATTTTTGTAAATATTATAAATATTAATATACCAAATATTTCTTAAATATAAATCTGCACGTAGAAATATTTAACACAGATTTCAACATTATATTCATATAATGTTATTGATATATTTGGTGTTGCTCGGGTTTGTCTGTAACTCGAATACAAAAACAATAATCAATTATTGATTTTACTATTAAGTCGCTCTCAAAAAAAAAGATATCGAGGATGGACGCTTAATTTTTATATCTATTTTAATTAATGAGATTCCTTATTAAACCATGGTGATATACATTACACAAACTGTCATGAGTGTAACTGTGTAAGCAGTCTTGATGATGTTAATCAGAAATCGCAATTTTCAGTTTTTGTAAATATCTAGAGGACCACGAAATTTCTAGCAAATGTTTTTGTGGTTTTGAAGTGTACTTCTAATAGAGCAACTGTAATTCCATTTAAGCCACTATCTATCTTTAACAGTTACCAATAAACCCATGTACAAGGTAGACTGATTTCGATGGGATAGCAGGGTATTTCTGTTGGACCAAAATTGTTCACGTAGCATTAGGCCAACTTTTTGAAACAAATTAAACAGCGAAAACAAAAATTTGCTATCTTTTTTTCATTTTTGATGCAAGGACCAAAATTGAATTTTTTCAAATTTTGATAAAATATTAATTTTAATCGTGTATGAGGTTTGTCAAAAAATATGAATTTGACTCAAGAGTAAAGTAAAATGTTATTAAAAATGATCAGAACTAAAAGTTACATTCAAGTATGTAGCTATATCCATTTATATTGAAAAAAACTGTTTTGTGCTTGTTTAATATTGTTTTTATTTTAAATGAACATTTATCTCATGTGATCCTGATAACCTTCTCGAATGTTAATGTTTTTAAACAATTTTGGAATTTAAACACGTAATGAATACATATGCATTTATTCAATTTAATTTAAAATAAAAAAAAATACAAATAATAATATGTGCAACTAACGTAATATTAATTCTAGAAATAAATAAAGACTTAATTTTTACTTGTTTCACTAATAACTTAACGTTAAATAAATGGTGCACCTCTTTTCTTATCAATTTCCATTTTTTATTTTTTAAAATCCGACCATGGTAATTACAGTTTTTAATAAAAGGTCATGGTAGTAAAAGTCATGACGAAGTGAGAAAAAAAAATTGATAAGGAAAGAGGTGCACCATTTACTTAACGTTAAGTTAAAATTATTACCTTATGTACGGACCCAGTAGATGCATTTTACTAATGCCTCCACACATCCATTGTGCATTTTTCTAAAATTATTCTTTCTACATGGTCAACATTTTAAAATGGCCCTTCCTGGTAGACTTTTTGTTTCAAGTAGCCCCATAGGAAGTAATCTGGGAGAGTAAGGTCAGAGGAACTATCACGCCAAAAAAGATGAGAATATTTGTGGATAACGTTCCCATGGAACGTATGTTTAAGATATTCCTTAACATTTAATGTACTGTAACATGAGGCACCGTTTTGTTGGTACCATTGTCGTTCTTGTAAGGGTAGTCCGTTTATGAAGTCATAAATGTGAGTTTGTAATAAATGTAAACAACTTTTGGCGTTCATGGTTTGGCGAAAAAAAAGGTCCTATTAACCTGTTTCTCTCTCCTTGGATGAGACAGCAAAAATCAAATCCTCTTTCTTTCAATATATACACTGTTTTGGTTCAATATTTTGTATTTATTCAGTTTTAAAATTCTTGCCACTGTATCTTTGTTTACATTTTTCTGCATCAACGATTTCCTTTTTGCGTGATGACATTTTTGGATAGGCTACCACATTACTTGAAACTGCGTATTATTATCGGCAACCTATTGTAGGCGTTTTACGTCAAACCTATTCTCAATACTTCCAGTATTGTTGAGTTTATTCATTATTTTTGTTGAATGGGTAATATTTTTGTTGGGATGTCTATTATTAAAAGTAATTGCGGCTTCTCTGTGGGTTTTATAAATTTTCTCTTCACTACTTAATAACGCTACCATATTTGTGGGTAAAATTCTAACGCGTTTTGACGGTTACTGTCAAAAATTTGTTGCTATCAAACATTTATTAGTTTGTTAGTGCATCCTAGATTACACGTACCTAACTACACTAAAATTTATTGTACCTAGAAATACATTTCAAAAATGATTAATTTTTTTCAATGTACATTGAATGTAATTACATATTTAAACCTAGTTTTTAGTTCTGATCAACTTTTTTTAATAACATTTTTGATAATACCAATTTTCAAGGTACTTTACTCTCGAGTAAAATTCTTTTTGACAAACCTCGTATACGACTAAAAAATTTTGATATCTGATGATCGTATTTTACATCTTGGAACATGCAGAACTTTTTATAAAGAATAACTTTTTAACCTAAAACTAATAATATCAAAGTTTTCCATATATGGTTACATTGTATAAAGAATCGAAAACCTTATTTGCATAAGTTGATACGTGCAATAAAAAACCTTTGTGTGCTAAAAATAATTTTGTCGCTTAAGCATTAAAGATTTTTTTTTTATGTTTCTAAAAGAAATAGAGGACGTTAAAAAATTAAACAAAAATATTGTATGTTTTTTGTTATTGCTAATTGGAGCTATGAAGATTGCATAAATAGAAAAGTATGTAATTTAAATGTAACATCTTATTGATAACAGTTCTGCGCTGCTACATTAATCTATTTTATGTCAGAATTTGACTATCCAATTCGAGCATAAAGAAGAATTTTATTGCTCTCGCTCAACGCGGAAATTTTGAGTTAATCATTATTAATATTTTAACACGCGAGTAGGAACAACTTTAGTCATTTTCCAGTTTTACGAGTACGAATTAGAGTTTGATTACAATTTCAAGCGTTTCAAAAATTAAAAAAACAGATCAAAACGCATTTAAGATAGCGCGAAGACAACGATTTTAGTTGTACTTTGATTTAAGAGTCAAGTATTAATACATTAAAGCTTTGTTACTCAAACTTCAATTTATCGTGTATGAGTTTCCTGGATTTCTAGTCAGATGTTAATCCATAAGACAAATTAGAAAATTATTATAAAATTCGATTATGATTTGTTGATTGTGGGTGGGTATGGTTGTAGGTATGAACAATTGCATAGCCGACAACCAGAAGTTAATTTTTGTAATACAAACTCATTTTATATCCTTTGAAGCTTTTCTAGTATAACATTTCAAAAACTAATTGACAACTAAAATAATCAAACGTAATCTTATGTCAGGTTTTTTTAAAGTTATGCAAATACAGTTATGAATTTTTATTTTTGTTATTGTAAAGCACTCAATTACGAAAAGTTATTTAGGTAAAAAAAAAAATTTTAATTTTCTGTATTGCTTTTAATTACTTTTTTGGTATTTTCCATTATCAAATATTAATTTTGTAACATACACACTTAAACCATCTACAAGTGCATTATTAATTTAATTTTCTAAAAAATAGTTCAATTCAAAGAAAATTAAAACTTTCAAAATTCTAAATTATATGTTAAAGGCAGATTTTTCAGCAAATGGAGGAATGAATACATACTTATATTTTGTGTTTTTAGTCTAGGAAACATGTCATTTGAGTGGAAAATAATAGACGTTTAACTTCGAAAAAGAGGGTAGCTGTAACAGTAAAGGACGTAACAGTTTCGCGCCAACACCATTTCCATATGAAATATACTGCGCAGATATGTTTTTTAATTTATAACTGTGAAGATACCACACTCATTAATGCCATTTGCAAACGTGATCGCATTAGATAATTCCTTAAATTGATAAATATGCTAAAGTTCTGGAGAAAACTTACACGATTGCTTCTAAAAAAATATTTAAAAATATGACAAACGCTAACTTCAGTTTACTGCAGTTCTTCGTTTGTGATTTCATTCAGAAATTCTTTGTCTCGCAAATTTTAATTATGTGTTGAATACACATACATGCAAGTGTAAGTTTAGTATAATTTATATTGATGAACTATTTATGTATTTGTAATCGGGGATTCAACTTATACAGTATTGTCGGTTTTTCTAAATTTCAAATTCACTTCCGTGATTTGTTACATGTATATGGAAGTATTACTCGCGCCAAACCATAACGTCACTTCTCTATTTGATGAAGTGACAAGGACCAACCTAAGTAACACGTCTATTGCATAAACGAAAAAACCACATATAGGCTTGTAGAGGGATCCTGAGTTTTCGTGATTCCTCCCTCTTTGATCCTTAAATCGGCTATAACTGGTGCTGTCGTACTCACACTACAAGTGATCGTTTTGCGGGGAATGTTGCGCACTACAATTTTAGCCCTCTCGACCAAACTCGAAAAATTAATATTTTTTGAAATATAAGCTCAAAAATAGATTTTTTTGGAACAAATGGTATTGTTTGGATTAGCGAAAATTCACGAGTCCAGATATCTCTGAAAGAAACCCATTTTGTTTAGTTTTTGACGCTCGACATTTTTGGCCCTATCTTGCAAATTAATTGGACCGACATTTTTTGAATTATGGCGTCGTGAAGAAAAAAATTTTGAAAATTTTGCTTAGATCAATAATTTTCGCTACATGGACCAAAAAGTGCTCCATTTTTTTAAAGTTTGTTTTACGCTCTTTTTTCGCAAATCAAGCGCGGCGTGGAAAGTAATTTACTTACCTAACGTATTTAAAACAGTTTTTACTTTTCAGTAGCACTTTGGACGTAAAAATGGATTGTTTAAAACTCGGAATAATTTTTCTCCGATATCTCGAAGATTTTCGATTTTTCGAGGCCGGCGATTATGACCAAAAATATCATGTGCGCAAAAAGAATTCAAAAGACTTGCGGTTTTTTTGCAGAAAAGAACACTATGAAAAAATAAAGCAGTTTTTGGTCCATATATCAAAAAGCACGATTTCTCGAATTCGCGAGAGGACTAAAATTGTTGTCGGTAAAAAAATTAGCAATTTTTGAGTACGTATTGATCTGAGCAATTCGTAGAATAAGCTCAAAGTTGTTGCCTGCAACAACCGTACACTCTGAGTGTTCTGTCGTGGAATTTTGTTTGTGTGGAAATGGGCTGGGAGAGAAGAATTTCAAGAATATTCCTCTTTGCAATGAAATAACTATAAAAATGTCGGTTCAATAAATTCGCGGAATAAGACCAAAAATGTCGAAAGTTAAAAACTACACAAAATTACGTCTTTCAATATTCCTGTGCTCGTGGATTTCCGCCAATCCAAGCGAATCTATTTGTTCCTAGAAAATCAATTTTAGAGCTTATATTTTGAAAAATATCAATTTTTCGAGATTTGTCGAGAGCACTAAAATTGTAACGCGTAAAATCCTCTACAGATTTCATAGTACTAATAAAATTTAAAGAAATATGAATTGAAGGTGGTCGACAGACGGCAATTTAAGGCTACCGACATCAATACCATAACTTTTTGTAGTACTTATATTTTAGCGGGAGTCGGACAGTAGGACGCAAACGGTATGGCGTGGTCGTTTAAGCACAGGATACTTGACGCCAGGACTACTACAATAAGTTTAAGTTAATCCTCTTACAATAGTTAACTCTGCACTTTCAAATGTAACGGGTGTTACCCATAATTAATACCATAATGTACTTCACAAATTAATAAAACATTGTACTGATAACATTTTCTATGCAAAATGGTAAACCCCTTCCTGCAAACCCCGCTAATTATTGGTGGACTTGGTATATGAGGACGCACTCTGCAGAAGAGCATATACTAGCATATTATTAAAATGAACCTAAATTACGATAGGTACCACTTGTTATTTAAGTATAAACAAAAACTAGGGCTTTGATACAATTTTGTCTTAGAAAAACTATTAATATTGAAGGTTCTTTAATTTTATTTGATGTTTTACTTAAATGTTGAAATATTTCCTAAGTTGGTATCTAATTAGCAGCGTGTTTCTCACTTAAGTAAGACATTCTATTTAAAGAAAAGGCGGAAGAGATGAGCTTTCAAAACTCCATGTCATTTTTTTAATCAACGTTTTGACCGTTTATTTATAGTAAGGTCTCTCTTCTTCAAGGGCTCTAAAAACTAGTGGAGTAATGTAACGTTTATTAATCAGCCGAGTTTCTCTTTAAATCCAGTAATTACTATGAGGTTGAAGGTATAAAAATTATTAATTATTTTGATTGTTGGTTGTATAACCACATCCGAAATGTACAAAATTTTTATTACTTTGATTTGAAATATTAAACATTTATTTATTTATTTATTCGTATGGTATATTTTCAATATTGTATTGTACTGTAAGTGTTATGTATAGTGCTCCAGAAGATCAGTATAAACCTGTATACTGTGGTGACGAAAGTTTAGGAAAACCACTAAAACCTAAATATGTCAACCTTACCCACCTTAGTATTCATATGTAATAATATTAATTAAGTGTTTAAATATTATAGAAGGTAAATTAGAACATAAAATATAACAGCACAGCCATTGCATGAGGACATATAATATATTATTATATAATAATTAATATAATATATGATAAACTTGACTGATTGTAGAAATTGAACCTGTACCTATTGAGGTAACTAACGACTCGTACATTTCGGACGTGGTTATAGGTGTACAGTATGTCAGTAAAATTGGCAACATATGGAAAACTTTTTTATTATCACTTTTATGGAAAAAAGTTATTCTTCTTCATAAAAGGTTTTGCTTGATCTGAAACCCAAATTGACCGGATACCAATTATTTTAAGCCATATACGAAGTGTGTCAAAAAATATTATTTTGGTACAGGAGTAAAGTACCTTTTCACATTTCGGATACGTAATAGCGATTTTACGCATCCGTATCCATAATGTAACTACATACTTTACTAAAAGCGGGATGTAATATTTGCACAATGCACAAGTGCAAATTAGTTTACGTAATAATCTTCATTCATTAGTTGGATGAAATTGGTCGACTGTGATTACAAAAAAAAAAGTAACTAGATTTTTTTATTTTGGAGAACTCAAAATTATATTAGACTTGACTTAAAGTTAACTTTGGGTTAAATTCGCGATAACTGTCGTCGCAATTTTAGAAATTAAACCATTGTATATTTTAAAGCGGAGATTTTACAACTGGATATTTCTATATAGTTTATTCCGCCAGGTGTAACACCCAATGCAATGACTAAAGTACGCATGTCAATTTTAATAAAATGGATCCGTTCAGAAAATGCTATCTGCGACAATATACATAATTTAGCTTAATCCTTAATTAGTGTTATTGTTATTGTGTGAACAAATATTAAAAGTCACGTGCACATTTGCATTTCCACTGGCGGTTATATGTATGGAAGGAGTAGTGTTTGTGCAAGTTACTTCTGTTACTTTAACCACATGTACATTTGATTGCATCTGTTGTAAACATCCTGGCAAATCTTCTGGTAAATTTTGTCTGGTAGTTAATTTGTTAGCTCTATCAATTTTATTAGGCAAGCTATCCTCGACATATCCTTCAGTTACTACTAAACTTCGCCAACCACCATGGCGTTTTACGCTTAGAAAATCAGCTCCTTTATTTGCAAGCAGAGTAGCAGATGATTGTCAGAAACAATGCCCCGTGTAGAATTTAGCATCATCAAGTCGGAGATATTCTGCTATTTTGCACGGAAATGGTCCAATTTTATTACGACCAATGAGATGATTGATACATTTTCCAGTCCGGAATGTCATAAAGTTTCTGTCTATATTTGTTTTAGTATTTGCAACGTTAACATGTATAAGATGATCCTGTATGTTAACGTTACTGAGGAGGAGTTCACAGAGTTCAATGGATCGACAAGCCCCTGAGATTTCCATAATAAGTGCCACCTGATAATATAAGTTTTGTATACTTATATATATTTAGATGTGTTATGTACATTATAAATATTATCTTTATATGTAAATAATTTTCATCGGGTGCATTACTGAGAAAAGTAGAAATATGTGCCTCACTTAACACACGAGACTTTTTGGGTTTGTGGTGCTCTGTTTCACGTTTCAAATAATTTTGGAGCATTGCGAACTTAGAAATATCAATATTATTTTTGATGTTGAGGCAGTATTTCAATTTTGAATATGTACAGTACGCTGATTTTTTGATAACATTTGCTTAAAATAAGCTCACAACACATTTTCGGTGTAATTTTTAACATTTTTGAAGCGCACCAATTCACAAAAACATTGTATGTGTCATCATATCTTTTTCTACTTTTTAACGGAAGTAGTTTATCTCGAACTCTAGAGGCTTCTGAACGAAGTACAGGGGGAGTAAAATCAATTTCACTACCACTATTACTCATTATTGGACGAACTAATTCCAAATTGAAAATTGAAAAATTAAATGCGTCTTAAAATAAAATTGACGTTTTACTTATAAGTCCTATTGACGCCTACTAGAACCGGCATGTTTTAACAAAACCTTCTAGATCATAGATAAATGTAAATTTTTATGAGATTCATGGAATCTCATATTCTGTTAATTACATTTTTCCTCAATGGGAACAATATTGTACAATATTTGTGCATAATCTGTTTTACTGTGTTCGAGCATATATTACTGCCCTCCCGCTTCGCGGTCGGACATTAATATAGTACCCTCACCCTGTAAAACACTTGATTACGCACTTATATTGTAAATATATATTACGACTTTTCTGCTAATTTTAACAAACAGACGTTTTGAAACTTGTTGACATTGGTTACATTCAATACGTTTTAATATCAGTGCACATCAACTTGATTGAATGTATCACTTAATCTTTAAAAGTTTCCCAAATGTTGTCAACTTTTACAGACATAATAGATGAATCTGACTACATATTTTGATGTAATTTTCAATTTAAATCAATTTTTCTCCGTGACAATTTTCGGTTCTATATCAAAAATAAAGGTACTTTATTCTTGTATCAAATTTATATTTATTGAAACACCTCGTATGTGGCTTAAAAAAATCGACATCTGATAATTTAATTTTAGGTTATAGGCCATGCAGAACTTTTTATTTAGAATAACTTTTTTTCATAAAATCGATAATAAAAAAGTTTTCCATATGTTGCCAACTTTTACAGACATACTGTATATTCAACCCCATACTGATTACTGGATTTGAAAAGAAACTCAACTGCATAATAAACGTTACATTACTGTACCAGTTTTTAGTGCCCCTGAAAAGGAGCGTACTATAAATAAACGGTCGAAACGTTGGATAAAAAATCACGTTCAAACATCCCTGCGCCAACAAGATTCTAGCAATCAAATATGTCATTCGGATATAACCAATTTTTAAACGCAAAAGACTTCTATTTCAATATCAAAATGTGTTTTGAATGTAATAACTTTGAAAATTAGAGACTTAAAATTAACCAACGTGTCGATTTATTGCTGCATCTCATCCACGTCTAACTAACACAAAACCGTGGTAAACTGTTTACAAAGTCAACAATACGCTGTGCTATTTAAACTATCCGCACTCAATTTATTTTCTCAAAATTAAATCGAATAAGTTTTCTGTTTGTTAAATGTCGTAAAATTTAACAATAAGTACATAGTGCAGCTATAAAATTCATTACACATTAAGTAGAAAATGCAAAAGCGGTATCATCTACTTTGTGAAACCTTTTCTTATTGGCCCATTAATTTTGTAAACGTTACTTGATCAGTGGCCCTAAACGTAACAAAAACCTTTTCTTAATAGACAGCATCTGGTGGCAAATGAACCAAATATCTTTAATATCTTTTGTATTAAATGGATTTAATATTTTAGAGAGCATAAAAGAATTGCAACAATATATTAATTATATAAATGAAATGTTCAAATATTTTAATATCTAATGTGTTTTCTAATTGGAAAGCTAATTAACATAGCACTGTATTTACGAACACGATTGTGATTGTAATGTTGAATTGAAAATTATTTTACAACTATGATCACATAAAATATCTATGATGATCGAAAACAAAAAGTTGATTGAAGATCACTTACTTATACGTATAAAAATTAAATGTAACGGTGTCGGCATACTAACTTAAGGTACATGCTAAGTAAGCCTTTGAAATTTAAAAAGGACGTATGTTAGGTTTCCTTAATTTTGTTTTATTAACTACAGTCGTATTTCGTTTCTATTATTATCCAGTAAGAGTTTAAAAAAATCATTAATGATTGTTTAGTTTAAGATTGATTTGGAACATGTAAACTTAAAAATCATATTAATCTTAAAAGTTTGCCAATATTGCTCTAAGAAATGATAAAGTTTGAAAACGTAAAGTAGCACAAGAAAGAATGGTACATTGTGTAAGAAAGTGTAAGAACTACACAAATGTGTAGAATGTGCTGATTTCTTACGATGCTTTGCTATCTAATAGAACTGCGGCACGAACAAAGCGAGTGCTGCATTTAAAATAAGCAAGAGTTGCATTTCTGCACGTGCTGCAGAAAATATATACTTCTACAATCACATTTTACAAGTACTGCATATTAAGACGTTTGTCGGAATATTCAGGTTACCCAATTAAGTTTGGGTGATACTGAATCAAATAGGAAAAGGTCAAATAAATCGCACAGATATTGAATAAAATTTATTTATTTTAACAACTACTATTCTTTTTGAACATCTGGAAAGAAAAAATTAAAAGCTTATGTTCTTACCTAAATATAGGACTATATTAACTAATGTTAATGTCATTAATATAAAAGAAACATGTTCTTTATAAATTAATTTTCGTCCACTATTTTATTATCAGTCTTGCAAAAATCGCACACATACGATTTCCACCCTCGAGACACACAACTCGCGCTCCCATCTTTGACAGACTAAGCAGCGAATCCATTGTTAATTTTAGTTCTTCTTCTTCGCGTGTGTCAGTAATTATTCTTGTTCTCCCAGGCGCTCTACCTTTTCTAGAGTTCACCCTAGGCTTAGCCTGATACTATTGTCGTCAGCTTGGACTGATTTACGTTTACGGATTTTGCCAAATCATTAGTTTGTGAGATGCTTGAGGACATAAAAGAAGAGTGCGATACAGGCAAATCTTTGTGGTTTAATTGGCCAGCTGTATACATAGGCGACTGATCTTGGTCGTCTATTTGGCCAACTGTAGGCTTAGACGGCCCAGCAGATGGTTTTAAATTTTGAGCAGGCAAAGCGCTTGAAGCCGGATAAGCGGAAGTCTGACCCTGGTGAACGGTGGCTGCTGATGAAGAAAGAACTATGTTTGGATCGGGCCTATATTTCACATAAGAAGGCAAATAGTCATCTTATGAAAATATGTATTGATCAAATAGGAATATTCCTGTGGCTTTGAAATCCTTTGTGATATTTGAAGGCGCGAAAGATCGAGGGTATGTCTTCCCCACTATTTCTGCAACTCCATAGATATAAAAAGTGCCCCCTGTATGGTTCACTAGCCAATATTCTGTATGCACTTGTTCAATATTGGCATAAAAAGCCCCTACATTCGTCTTATTGAAACTTGTTTTTTTTTCCAATGTTTATTGAACTGAAAAAACAATACAATTCAATAGGGACAAAAAGATCGGCATAGCCGTTTTTCACTTTTCCCTTATAATATACTAAATTAAATAAATGTATTTACAATAAGTTTGAATGTCAACATATTTTCTAATACATTTAAATATTTATTTAGAGGCCTGCACATGTAACAAAGCGCCCTTGAATTTCCTGTTAAAGTCCAGACATGATGAGGAGTTTGCAAACAATGCGGGATACTTGTTCATCAGTTGTGGCGCAAAGTATAAAAAGCTACACTCAAACTAGTAGCTCTTGGTTTTCCGCTTCATGAAGCACATAATCCTTTCTATTCCTGCCGTTTGTTCCACATCCCACATTTCTGGATATTTTTTTCTATTCGCCCTTGCATATTTGTAGGCAAGATCACGGACTCCTCTTTTGTATAACCCATAGTTCATTTTTGCAACTGTTTTAATATAATCTATTAAACATTGCTTTTCATTAGCATCAAAAACTTTTTTAGTGTCAAAATTAGGAATGTATTGATATTCTTGTTGTTCTGATTTACGAAAAGCTGATACGTGCTTCGACAATAAAGCTAATTTGCTCCATATACACTACAGGCTTCCCTAATTCAAATTCTGGATTCTGCCGGCGCTGTAACTGCTTCTACTGCTTTCTTCATTGCAACCGGGTTGATAGGAGCCCTCGTTCTTCTATTTTTATATCGTGGCATCGTTATTTGAAACAAAACATGCAAAAATTGGGATACATTGTATCTTGGTACATGTTTCAAAGTACAGCAACTTTTCTGTTTCAAGGTACAATAGAGTACATACTTTGATAAATCTTAACTTAGAATAATTTTTTTAAACCTAAGTAGTTTATATGAATTTACTCACCAGAAGTATGAAAGTATTAAACAGCTGTACACAACTTCTATCAGGCCCTACAAGACCCAAAACTAAAGACACAAATTTTTACTTTTCACCCAGAAAAACAAATTTTGTTCACACGTGAACAGCAACCGAAATGGCAGGAGTTTCTGATAGCGCTAACAGGTGGCGTTGTCTATTGTGTTAATTTTTACTTTGGGCCCGCTAGATCGCAGGAGCAGGCAAAGCGCGCAAGTGTTCCAAGGTACAACCGTTTCAAGGTACAACGGCCTACATATATCAGCCGACTACTTTGTTAAAAAAATTAGCAAATGTCAAAAAAAATTTTAATATCAACCGAGCACAGTTTTTAATTTGAACGCCGCGCCGGTTACTTTTCTTAAGTAAATCTAGTTTTAAACAAATTAATTTTATTAAAGTTTTAAAAAGTTATAAAGTTTTTAAAAAGGTTTAAAACAAATGCAAATACAATGTTATAAAACAAATGTATAATAAGCAAATATCAGTTTTATTAACATTTTTTAAAACTAACAACAAATATTTTATTAAAAAATTTTACCTTTTACTTTTTAATTGTGTTATTATTATAAAAACACGTATAAATGTCTAAACATACTTCTGAAAATTTGGTTTATCAAATAATTTTATTTCTCTATCACAAAGAAATGAAATCGATATAGAGATTCCGCTCGTTGTTATCAAGTTTCTGAAGGCATTATTTTGTTCTACTGTCGTCATAGATAATATCGCTTACGAAAATATCTTTCTTCAAGAAAATATTTTCTATACAATGTACAATTTTATAACCAAAATAGTGACCTTAGGTATTATTAAAATATAAGTTTTAAGCACAACCTATTGATTATTGGTTGGTTATTGCGATTACATCTGCTTAATAAAAACAAGGAAGCCGAATTTTTTATTTTGTATCGTTGGAAAATCGTTTTCTTGTCGCCACTAAATAGTATGTCGTATAAGTATAATAAACACATACTTAATTGAGTTTTTACATAAAATAAAATTTTGTAGTGTACTTTTGAATATGGTTTCTAGGGTCTGTCTAATTCTCGTTTATTAAGAAATAATTCAGTTTATTTAGTAAAAGCTAATAATTGGTTCACAATCAAGACCAATAGAAAAGGCTCTCAAAGCTCTTTGTTATGTAAACAAATGTACTCCCTATACCAAAAACAGCGGCCCAGAACTTAACACATTAAAGAAAAAGAATAGGCATGTGAACGAGAGACAGAAATAAAAAACGCTAACTAAGTGGTACGAGTTGATACACTTATGATGCAAATTTGATAAATTACCTATTACATAAAAATTGAAAACAAAAACGTACTTACGTTACTGTTTGTCCTGCTCCTGCACTTTTACTTGTTTAGTCGTTTGTCCTGCTCCTGCACTTGTATTTGACCTCATTCAATTTATTTTATACAAACAACAAACACCTACGATAGGGATCGTATACATACTGACCGATGCTAAGATACAAAACACAATTTAAAGTTTTATACACTCATGTCATTTTTTATGAATCTAAAAGGATTTGTAAAACAAAAGATTTCCTAGCCCTCGGCTACGAACTATGAGTAACACCAGAACAAATTTACAAATGCTTAGATAAATATTTACTGAATATTTCTTCAACATATTTTTTTTCACTAATTTTAAATAAAAATATAATATTTCGTAAATGTTGTGGAATAAATATTTTTAAATAATCATACATAAATATTCATTTCACAATTCGTGTAAATATTATAAATAACGATACTTATACCAAATATTTCTTAAATATGAATCTGCACCTAAAAATATTTAACACAGATTTCCAACGGACAAATATTTGATTTATATTCATATAATGTTAGATTCAAGTTTCTGCACAACATTTTGTCCCTTATTACTATCGTTTTATCTTCTCTTTGAATTTATTTTTCTTTCTTGTTCTTCTAATGTGTGATAATTTCTTCAAAGCAAAATGCTTGATCGATTGTAGTTTTGAAAATACAGTTATGGTAATTACCAATTGATTTGCAACTGTTTGATAAATTGTTAAACTCGCACAAGCTTATAAGATCCATCTTTTGTTGGTTCTTCTTCTCCAGGTGTTTTTGCGTATTGAATTGTTTTTTTTTTGTTTAAGTGTTATAGTGTTATTAGATTGCTAGTTATGCATAACAGTATGACTTATTTCACTTGCGCGCTTTTGACCAATGTGGTGAATTTGTGTGAATTATGTATTATGTTTGCAAATGAAGTAGGTGTATATTCAGTTGTACTCCCTACAGATTTCTTTGACACTATTTTTGTTACATTGTTGACCATATTTTTTTGTCCTTGTTAATCATTAGCATGTCTGTCGTCTTTTGTAAAACTTTTGGTTCATCCATTTTCATACATTTGCGTCCTTTAGTAACCGATAAAAAACTTTCTTCTTTGTTTTTCCCCTCCCGCTCTTTTGTAGAAGTAATTCAACATTTATAAACTATTCCACTTCTGTCTTTATTTTTGCAGATTGATTGTTTTTATTTTTTTAATGTTATTCTATTTTCAGCCTTGTACTTATTTTTTTTATCAAGTTTACACTAGTGCTATTAGCTGCGGAATTTCTAATATTCTTTTAATTATCTCTTTTCCTTTTCAAACTGTTAATCTATAGTTGGCCAAGTAAGCGTTCAACAATGAAAAAAAAAGGGTCACTTGGCAGAATTGTTCCTTAGGTACCATAGAACAATTTCAGACTTGGTAACACCCCGTCAGTCCCTGCTTTCCTAGAAGAGTCAAGAAGTTTGTTATTATCTACAGAAACAGCTTGCCAAACTGCTTTTGAAATCAGTATTGGTTTGGATGGTTATGTTAATGCATAAAACAAACCCACAAACTTGGGAGTACCGCGCATGCTGTATCCTTAGCTTCATAAAGATCGAGAAGTGCATTATTCTACAAAATGTCGTTTCCGTAGCGATTCTTTTGTCGCAAGGCGTATAATCTAGGTGCAAAGTAACGCAATTCTCTTTCTGCAAGTTTTTCAAGTTACACAAACCCTATCCTTGTCTCATACAAGCTCTATAAGTGCCTCATCCTCTACGAAACACCCGATATTTCAGTTGTTCGTGGGTCGAGGTATAGTTGTTGTAGTATGAATACAGTTTCTATTGTTGTCCTACTCTTTCTGAATAGTTTTGTTCAATTAATACCGTTTCCGTTATTGCAAGTACTCTTTTAGTTAATTTTTGCATAATTATTGTATATTGCTTTAAATAGACTTATGTCTCGATAGTTATTTATGTTGCTTTTATCTCATTTTTTGTGTATAGGTTCAACTGGTGGAAAAATAGCCTAAGAAAAGAAATCTAAAAAAGAATATCCACAGAAAAAAAATTCACCGCAAAAAACATTAGAAAAAATCCCATGGAAAAAACTTTTGGTAAAAAATCCACGCAAAAAATTCAAAAACTATTAATAACTCTAACTGGTTAAAGTGGATGTTCAAACTGTTTCATTCACTTAATTTTTTATTACACCCTTTTTGAATTTCAGTTATATATTATATAGTTCACAAAAAAGCTTAATTTTTGTTTGTTAAATCGTAGTCAATAATCAATTTCAATAATAAGGTGAAGTCATTGTCTGCTTGAAGCTATTCCGTGAACATATATTTAAAACAATTTTGTGTTTTTTTTGCTTTATTAACTATAATTCGTAGAAAAAAATTAAAAATGAGTTTTTAAATACTTTAGTTATACTATAAATATAATTAGAAAATTTATAACACTAACGGTGCGGTGTAAGAAACCGAAAAGAATAAATACGATATATTCGAACTTGGTAATTTTGAATTTTGGTTTTTTTTCTGGTGGATTTTTTATTCTCAGATTTTTTTCCGTATGCTTTTTATCCTGGATTTTTTTCTTATGCTGGTATTGGTGCATCTTGCCAACACACGTTGGAGCAGTTTATCAGTTTACCATATTTACATAAATCTACACTCATTTCATCTATTTCTGCATCTTTCCTTCCTTCTTTAACAAAGTGGTCTACATCTACTATTGTTAGTTGTACTGTTTCTGTTGTATTGGTTTCTTCTTTTTTGTTGTTATCTGTCAATAGTTTTTTTTTCTCTATGCGCTTCTCGAGTTACGTTTTTATTTATGTTTTGTGTTGTTTTGTATTCTTAATTTTTTTTCATATTCCTATGTCTTGGATTTACCTAAGATATGCGTTTTTTATCTTTTACCGCTGTTTCCAGTTAGTTGTTCCATATGATGATGAAGTTTGTTTTTGCTCGGTCATCAACACATTTATAATTCTTGAAACATATTTGTTTTAAATAAGTACAGTAAATAATATTTATTCAAGTGTCGCTCTTTAATGAATAAATAGATGTCACTCTTGGTTAAAAGTTACTTTTATCGAGTTACATAGATGGCTCTACTATTTTTCACTTCCTTCAAACGTGGTCGAACATTGTTCTGTTAGTGAGGAAAATCCAATGATTTGGGTCTTCTAATAGGAGTAACAACAGGAATAGGAAACGTCAATGACACACCATGTCCTTAAATAATGCCGACGTTTCGACTAGCAATGACCAGTCTTTTTCAAGGCTATCTAAAGTGTTGGTGATATGTGTTTAGATTGCCTTGAAAAAGACTAGCCATTGCTAGTCGAAACGTCGGCATTATTTAAGGACATGGTGTGTCATTGACGATTCTATTCCTGTTGTTACTCCTATAAGAAGTCCCAAATCATTGGGATTTTCCTCACATAGAAATTTTAAGGAGTGTTAATACTTATTATTGTTCTGTTAGGTTTTCCTATTTTACTTACAACTTAACAAAATGTCGAGCATGTCACAATTGACGTGCTCTTTCTTAAAATTTATATATATATAAAATAAAATATTCAATACAAGTATTTACATTAATTTTGTGTAAAATATTCGTTTGGTGAGTCGTAGTTGCTCCATTTTATTTTTAATTACGTTGTTTCTTAATTGAAGAGACTTGATAATGACAATAATGTTTTGTTGTCGAAACCGGTCTTCCCGTACATACATGTTTGAAATAAAATTTCCTTAGGATAAGGTGTACTTCAATCAGACTTTTAATTATATAATCCTAAGCACAACTTAACTCAATTATTTCGCCCATGACTTTTATTTAATAATATCTGCAATTATATTAATTATAGAAAAAATTATGAAACTTTAAAAACCTAAATGAAATTTTATTGGACATACAAACAGTGACATATTAAATGACCCTCTTTATAGTAACCAACAATACATTTACATTGTTAGTCGCGTTTGTTCTATACATCGTGAAGTTTAAGGTCATTCAATTCATAATTATCGTAATCCTTCATGTGACTTAATACCGGTTTCAACGTAAGTCTGTTTGATGTGTATTTACACAAAAAAGATTTCCACAACGTATTTTTTTCAAACCCCATTTTATTTTTATATTGTCAACGTAAAAATCCAAATGACGTTTTTCAGTGCACTCTGCACGGAAAAAGTTGCGTTTTCAGAGAGGTAGTATTGGTACTACTATTGTGATAAAGTAAGTTCACCATTTGCATAAATAAAATTATTATTGTTGTTTACCTTTTTTTTTAATTTTGTAAATTCTAATTTGGGCTTTTCCACGATCACAACTTGAAGAAATACTTGAAATGTAATTTTTTTTCACCACCACACGCGATTTTTGCCTAACTGCTGTGTGGTGAAAACTTGCCTACTTAAGAAATAAACGTTTGAAGAAATTTTCCCGATTATTTCTTTTTGTCACCAAGTATCGATTTTAACATAATGCTCATTTTAACATTATTTACGTTTCTCTCTAATTAACTTAATGATAACATTTTATAATATTCTACTCATTACCTGAAGAGAAATTCCTTTTCTGATAACAATTATGATTTGAACTAACGTTTGAACTCGACATTTGCAAGTTTAAAACACAGAGAAAGAACCAGACCAAAGCGAGTGCTTTAAAGAGGATCATTTAATATGTAAGTGGTTGTACATTGGGAACACAATAAAAATACTAAATTACTATGTTTTATTCATTTTCCTCATAACTTTTTAAATAAAAACGTAACAGAAAAATCCCACAGCTTTTGGCATTCTTTACATATATATTTTTTAAATAAATACTGTTTCTAATTTAATTTGCACAAATTTTGTTTGAATAATTTCAGAGACAATATAGACAGAAGGAAAAACTATGAAACAAAACTTTCATTTATACATTTTACAGTATTGTGTGTGTATAACATAATTTTTTTTTTCCAATAAGATTCATGTATGGATATGTTGGTATGTACGTCTTAATAATATTACAATGTAACAAACTTTACAATATTATAGTAAATTTGATTTTAATATATGGATTTTTTCTTGACTAGTTCTAGTGACTCGGTAACGAGCATTTTTGAAAACGTATTATGGCAAATCTGGAAGTCATTCATTACTTCAAAGTAACTACCATCTATAGCACTAAAAATAAATAAAATATATCGTCATGCATTATTATTCCAGTGGCTGCCATATTGGAAAAAGTCTTTTTATGCATGAAATAAAGATTTTATATTCTAGGAGCACGAAAACTTTACAACTATTTATTCTGATGTGTTTTGTCAAATCCTTGATAGTGAGATTTAGTTACTTGAAAATGTGCGTGGCATAGAAGTGACATAAAATTTATCTTAAAATTTTATTTGAAAGAACACATTTCCAATATAAATTAACATTTTCCATCACGTCAATCGTATAAAAGAAATTTAAAACAATACGTGTTTACAATACTTATCGCATTTTTTGATTTTTTTTTATTTCTGTTTTTATTATGGTTGCGGTGGTTAATAAAAAATAACATCCGCAATTACCATGGACAACGAATTAAACTTAACCAAACGTAGAACAATATTTTGGGTATTAATAAAGTGGTTGGTTTTAGATAACTTTTTGAGTTATTAAGTATTTGTTCAAACATACCACGAAGCACAACTTACGAATTTTAAAGTACTTTAACTGATAAAGTACAGATTGCATTAAACGAAGCGCATCGTCATGAATATGAATTCAATTTGCAGTTATAGGAAAATGGAAACGTTAAAACATAATGAAGCCTTTAATCCATTATCGCAAACTAACAATAGATAAATTAACACACAATATAGTGAGTTTAAAAGTAACTTTTTAAGAATGCTTTTGAATTTTGAAAGTTAAAGAGTGCATTACAAGAAGATTAAGTTTTTTTGTGACACTTGAATTAATGTGAAAGTCATTTATAGTAAATTAAATTTTGAGAAGTTATACGAACCTCTAGTTTAGTAGAAGTTGTAAGTTCTTAATTAAATGATGAGCTTTCCATGCAATTAACAGTGTAATGTTTTATGGTATGTGCGTGGATGAAATGTAACAAGTGAGGCTTTTTAAACCAGTTAATGAGATTTTGCTTTTATATCTTCAATTTAGTAGACTATAATGCAAATGTCTGTTTTTAACTAGTTTATTACCTCATAGAACACAATGCCTAAAAATATTAAGATGTTAATTAAGAAATTGGATATGGGATGTTATACAACACCCAGTTTTGTTACTAAAATAAAATTGTGGTAGGTTGTGAGTTATTGGATTCTTGCAATTGCAGCGTTAGATCGAAGAAAAGCAAAAAAAAATTACAAATCTTACTAAGCATTCAAAAGTTATAGGTAACTGTTTTTGTTTACATTTTATTATAAGCGGAGTAGTTAATTCATTATAAAATGAGGAAGTAAATTTTATCAAAATATACCAAGAAATGACGTCCAGTCAAGCTATCTCAGCAGTTGAGAATAAGGAATTGAAAACTAAAGAAGCTGCAGAATGTAAAAAATTTCTTTGAAAACCTTGGCGAATTCAATCTGGAAATATAAAAAAAGGTCAAAATCCAGCTGTGTGGATTGAAAATGAATCTAAACTGTGTCTAATATTTACAAATTGAAAAAATTAGGATTTGTATCTGATATTGCCATTATACGTACATTAGCTTTATGTAACCAAAAAGCTCTAAATCGATCATTTGTTTGGCTCAAAAGAAAAGGATAAAACTGCATCTGTGTGGTATTACGAGGGTATATTGAAAAATGCTTAGCCTACTATAGAATCAAACAAAATTTCAATGTCAAACTATTTTATTACTCAACATATTCTCCTCTTAATTGGATACATTTATTACAGCGAACCTGCAACGTCGCTAGACTTTTAAAAAAATATTTCTTGTTGCTCCGCAAACCAGACCTCCACAGCTTCTATTACCTCCTTGTTGGAAGAAAATGTACGACCTTTTAAACTTTTTTTCAGTTGAGGAAAGAGTTGATAGTCGGACGGAGCCAAATCGAGTGAATCAGGGGGGGTGTTCTAGTAATTCAAACCCTAAATCACGAATTTTTGCATGGCAACATGAGATTTGTGTGCAGGGGCGCTGTCCTGCAAAAACAAAACACCTTTGGATAGCTTTCCGCGTCTTTTTCCCGTAGAGTGGTCAGTAATGTCGAATAGTAATCTCCAGTTATTGTTCTACCCTTATCTAAAAATCAATCATGATTACTCTATGGCAATCCCAAAAAACTAAAGCAAGAACTTTTCCAGCAGATTTTTGGACACGAAACTTCTTAGGTCTTGGAGAACCAGAGTGTCGCCATTCCATCGATTGTTGTTTTGTTTCTGGATCGTAGAAATGTACCCAAGTCTCATCCATAGTAACAATTCGGTTTAAGAAGTCTACATCGTTTTCAAATCGAGCACAGATCGAACGCGATACTTCTACCCTTGCACGCTTTTGGTCAACATTCAAACATTTGGGGATCCATTTTGCAACAATTTTTTTCATGTCCAAATTGACGTGAACCAAACGCGTTCGTATGAAATATTCAGTGCTTCAGATATCCGTTTTAGTCCAATTCGACGGTCTGATAAAATCATGTCATGAACTGCATCGATATTTTTGGGGACTGACACAGAAACTGGCTTTCCCGATCGGTCATCATATTCAATAGAAAATTTACCTCTTTTGAAGCTTGCATTCCAATTTTTGATGGTCGCATACGAAGGACATTGATCACCAAGGGTATTAAGCATATCTTCGTAAATCTGCTTACCCTTTTAAATACAGGAACTTGATGATGGCTCGATACTCCAATTTTTCGATTTTCACAATTTCGGTGGACATCTTTTTTCATTTAATTTATTGCGTGACTCTGGTTTACTTTTTTGACGTCAAACTTTACACTGGCACTTCTAATAAGTTATTGTTCGTTGCTATGGTAACGCAATATTTTGTTTATGCAAGGAACTGGTCTAGGCTAACTAGATATCAATACATCCTTGTATTTGTTTATGGAGTGGCATACTGAGTTATAGAATAGTTAGAGTGAAGGGCTTTCGATTGCCCGAACTGCGGAAATATGTCGAGAAGAACTAGGTTTTTCAATATTCTTTAAGCTATTAAAAGACAAACTTGATTGCATCTACAATATGGATGAATCGGTCGTCTAGTTGTACAATAAAGTAAGACGTGTGATAGCAACTAAAAGAGCTAAAGCCGTACATACTTTAGCTGAAAAAGGCGAGAGATAAAGAGCAAGTCCAACGGTGATTTCCTCCCTCCACCAATGATCATGAAAGGATTGAAGAAAAATTCTGATCATCTATATACTATATGAACAAAAAGAGCTATTTTATTACTAAGAATATACCAAAAAAAAAATCATAAAACTATTCTATTCATTTTAGATTAGGCCACGATTCATGTGTTATGTCACACAACGCACGCACGTGAGCCATTGGACAAATCATTTTTAAATCTTTTAAAGTGGAGATTAAAAATCAAATGAATAGCTGGATGAAAAAAAATAAGGTCAGGAAAATTAGAAGGCATTTTAGTGGGTGTATTATTGGTAATGTTTGGAAAAAATCAGCAACTAATCAAAGTGGTGCTGTCAAATTTTTTTCAAATGGACTGATTTGAAAGAGGAAGGATTCTAAAATATTTTCTTCAAATATTAGATATGACAGCTTCTGAGAATACTACAATTATAACTTCGTTACAAGTTCAAGTTGGACAGATACCATCGATCTCCAAAAGTTATGTTAATGAATATCTTCCTGTTACTGAATTGCCATTTTGTAATACCTTTTTAGGATCAAGCGATGCTTTTCTTATGTAACCGGCGTGTCAAAAAAAGATTAATATTACAACACCCCCTGCACACCAATCTGACGACCAGACTATAAATAAAGATTTGGAAAAACCAAGAGGTTAGCTTCAGTTCTTACTACCCTTGAAAATATCAAAGTTAAATTTCCTGAAAATAAAAAATGAATGAATAGAATCAGAAGCAAAGATTCTAAAAACAAACTCGCCAAAGGAGTCGATAAAAAAACAAATGAAAAAGAGACGTCTACGCAAGAATAAGCAAAATCAGGAAAATAATTATTCTTCTGACGAGGAGAGTGATGCAAATTTTGCTGAATGTCTGAAAAACTATTATGGCACAACCGAGATCACCGACTGGATTAAATGTATATAAATAAATTGCCAACTTTGGATGAAAAGTGCACAATGTATAGTCCTATATGCAATGAATGTGCAAAAAAACTTAGACTGGAATACTACAAAACCTGTAAGTGCCTGTAAGAAGAGTGCAATATTAGATTATTTTAGTAGGAGTTAAACAATATAATTGTTGAGCTTAAACGTTTCCTGTCAAGGCGCTAACTAAGTCAGCAAATTAAGCGAAAGAATTATGTTTTTTAACTCTAAGTGAAATATACTATTACGATATGACTAGGGGAAAATTGTTTACGCATGACGATTGTACAATATTTTTTGAAACAAACAAGTCATTTTATCAAAAAAGGATACAAAATCGTAATTTTACGCTTAACAAACATACGAAATAAATTACGCCATGAATGGCGTATAAAAAAGTTGAAATAAGCTATTACTAATTATTTGTTTGTGTTTTTATTTGGTTTGTGTTTTTTTCTTTTACAAAGAAAGAAATTGTCTGAATCAGATAATTTTGAAATTTTGTGTTGTATGTCACACCACCTGAAATCAGAACAGTGGCAAATACGGCAATTAAAAATCTATTACCTGAGAAATCAAAAGCAAGATAATTATTTACTATAAATATGCGTTAGGTTCTAGGTTGGAGAACTTTTGGTGCTTAAGCATTCTATCAAATTAGAAAGCAATAGAGTGCTCTGCATAATTATACAACCTGATCCGCAACTAGCTAGACAGCACGACAACCACCATGCAAAAAGCAAATCTCTCCGTTTCAAAACACATAAACAAGTGTTGTCTTTAGGGTTCCAGAACTGGGTCTATTTTTGTGGAATAAAAGGAAACTCGTGCAAAGATTTTAAATTTTAAATGGGCGACAACTAATCAAATAAAAAATTATACTGCACATATGAACGAAATCAACCAATCACAATCACGGCCGTCCAATTTTAGTGTTTTTTTGCGTAATTTCAAGCCGTAATAACCAGGGAAGATCAGATTTCCATTTGTCAAGCGAATATGCGAATAGTTTGTTTGAAAACAGTGAATTCAAAAAAGTATAACCACAGTATGTTCTAAAAATACTCAGCTATTATAAAATCTCATATTAATTTTAAAAATTCCAACTTTTGCACAATATTAAATTATTATTTTAAGAAATTTTGGGCATGATCCGGATAATAAAAAAAGTAATTTCAAAAAGGTAATTTTTAATTTATTTGCAATAATAAAATATGTGCATAGTGGAAAGCAGAAAAATGGAAGAAAAAGAAAAAGAGTAGGAGGAATAAGAAAGGAGAAATTGAATGAAGCCTTGAGAAAATTGAAGAGAGGAAAAGCCGGATGTACTGATGAAACACAAAGGGAACAGTGGAAATATACAGGAGAAAAAATGAGAGAAAGAATAAGGAAAGTATTAGAAAAGATATGGCAAGGTAAAGGGTTTCCAGAAAGATGGAGGAAAGCTATTATATGTCCAATTTATAAAGGAGGGATACACAAGAAGCTAAAAACTACAGAGGAGTGAGCTTAACGAACGTAGGGGGCAAAATATACGGAGAGATATTAAGAACAAGATTGGAAAAAGAAGTAGAAGAAAAAAATAATACCAGATTGGCAAACAGGTTTTAGAAATGGGAGGAGGACAATAGACAACATCTACATACTAAAACAAATTATAAATATAGAAATAGGGAAGAAAGGAGGAAACGTTTTTGCGGTGTTTATAGACATAAAAGCTGCATTTGACCGAGTGGAACAAAGGATACTATGGGAAGTGATGAGAGGAAACGGTATAAGTAAAGACATAATAGAAGCAATAGAAGAGATATATATGAAAACAAGATGCAGAGTAAGAATAAAGGAAAAACTAGGGAAAGTATTTAGGACGGAGAAGGGGCTAAAACAAGGTTGTCCACTAAGCCCAATGTTATTTAATCTGTACATAAAAGATTTGGAGGAGGAACTACGGAAAGGTCAAGTTGGAGAAATAACTGTGGGAAGAATGATATGAAAAAGAGATGAGGAAGGCAATAAATATAACCAAGGAATATTTAAAGAAAAAGAACTGGAGGTAAACGTAAAAAAACAAAAATAATGATATTCAAGAAGAATAAAGGGAGGGAGACGAAGGACAAATGGTATTGGGGAAGTGAAGAAATCAAAAAGTAGATAGATATAAATACCTAGGATACGTCTTAAGATATGACAATAAAGACAATGACCAGATAAAAGATTTAAGACAGAAACTAAACAAAATAATAGGGCAAATATGGGGATAGGAGAAAAAGTATTTGGGCATGATATAGAAAGTAAAAATGGTTATTCGAGAGACTGGTTAAAAGCGTAATGACGTATGGGGCAGAAATTTGGGGATGGAAAGAATGGGAAGAGTTAGAAAAAATACAGGAAAGATATTGGAGATGGACACTAGATCTGGAAAGAGAAACACCGGGATTCTTAATAGAAGAAGAAACGAAATTAGAGAAGATAAGAATAGAAACAGGAAGGAGAGCGTTAAGGTTTGAGGAGAGGATGGAGGAAAGAAAAGAAGAAAAGAGAGGAAGAAAGAAGAAATAAGATTTTACTTGGAGAAAAAGGAGAAAGTTTAAACTAGATGAAAGAGGTAGTAAAAAGAAGGAAATGGTTGGAAGAAAGAAAACGGAAAATAATGAAAATAGAATAAGAGTTAAATTTAATATAGAAGAATAAGTTAAAGGACAAAGAAAAGTTTAATTTTTTATGTTTGTTCAAATTTAACTATTGTAAATATATTGAATATTTGTAAAGATAAAAGCCGAATTCATTTGTTAATTTTTAAAGGACAAATAAATTGATTGATATATTTGTTTTTCTGGTATTAGCATCTTGACCCGCCCATATGTCTTTCTTTCTTATTTTTGTAAAGTAATTTCCCAGTTGAAAAACTCAGTTATACCGAACATCATTATTTTCACTTTTGGAAAGATGGTAAAGTCTATTGTAACAAATTTTAATCAGGCCGTGAGAAGGCAAGAGCAAAACCTTAATTAACCAGCTAAGGGCTTTTTGAAATGTTTAAGTGATAGGTTTCAATACATGAAATTCTGTACGTACGATATATCCTAGAGTTGTGCGATTTAAAAAATAAAGGGACTTAAAAAAGTGTATCTGAACACTCTCTATTAAATCAGGGTAAGCTAAAGCCCAAATCTCTGAGTTGTGTAGTGCTACACTTAATACAGTGCTTTTGTATAAGTAAATTTTTGAACTCTAAGAGTCAAGTTTGGCTTTTTGAAATAGTTTCGTTATATTTGCCAAGGCTATGTTCGCCTTTGTTATTATATACATTGTTGCATTAAGAAGAAGCCCGGAAGAGCTTAATTAAATACCTAGATAACAGAATTTGCTAAGTACTTCGAGGCATTCATTTTTATACTTGAAAACAGATCTAGCGTTTACAGCACCTGCACGTCTAAATATCATTATTTTAGATTTTTGCGTGTTCACCATAAGACTATTCTTTGAGCAATACGTTTCTAGTACATTAAGAGTTTTTTGCAATTTTATTGCGCTGTCGGCAAAAAGTACCAAGTCATCATCATAAAACAGAGTTGGTGTCATAGTGTAGCCGTCTATATTTACATCTTCAATACCTGCATTAGAAAGATAGTTATCAAAATCCGCTACAAATAATGAAAATAATAGTGGGCTAAGACAATCCCCTTGCAATACTCCTCGCTTAATAGGAACATTTTCCGATTTTTCATTATTGACCTAGCTTCTGCTTCATCATAGAAGAACTTGATTATTTTTGTTAATTTTGAAGACAGACCCATCGAAAAGAGTTTATACCATAGCAAGTTATGGGAAACTTTATCGAATGCTCCTTGAAAGTCTATAAACGCGCAAAATAGTTTCCGACCTTTTAATCTAAGATGATTACATTTCGAAACCCAGTTTGTGATTCAGGAAGAAGCTTGTTTTCCTCTGACCAAGCACTAATTTCCGGCAATAGTTTAGTAAATAACTTTGCAATTGAATTTATCAAAGATATACTTCTGTAATTTTCAGGATTGTATTAATCATTTTTTTTATGCAATAAAACATTTTTATCTTGGACCAACATTTCGAGGTAGTCTCACTGTCCAAAACTTTATTAAATAATCTAAGCAAAATACTTTTATTATTATCATTAAGGTATTTGAATAACTCGTTTAGTAAACCGTCGGTTCCTGGGGCTTTTCCTGATTTAGTGATTTTTAAGGCTAAGTTTAATTCGTCTAATGAAAATTGCTTATCCAACCTTTGATTTAGTAGCGTTAGCTTTACCATTGCTCTCAAATTACTCTTCGAGTTGAATATTTTTTGAAAATACTCTTGTAAAATAAACATATCTATTGGAATTCTTTTAGGGTTTTTATTGTATAGGTTGTGTACCACCTTTCAGAATTCAGTTGGGTTTGACGCGTTCGTAATTTTTTTAGTTATATCAAGATAATAATCTTGTTTGGAACGTTTTAATATTTTCATGTATATTTGTTTGCACTGTATATATTGTTTTGTACTATAATTATCAAAATTATTTTTTTTACAAATTTTTAACAAGTGTTTTAGATTTTGTTTAGCTTCTTTACAATTTTCATTAAACCACCCCGTTAATAATTTTTTTTTAATTTGATTCTTTACTTCGCTACAATTTTAATTGAGTCGATTATATGTTCGTATATACGATCACAGTCCTGAAAATAATAAAAATTTTGAAAATGCGTCGAAAGCTCTAAATTAAATGAATCACATAAATTCGGATTCCATCGAAAAGTTTCAACCAACGTATGTGTACATATGTTCTTATTCTCCTTTTTTTTTGCTATTTCCAACTCATTATTTACGTTTAAAATTACTTCGTAGGGTAAATGATATGAGATCTAAATCTGAAATACCCGAATCTTTTATAAGGTTGATCATTAAAGGTGATATCCAGCATAAATCAATAGTTGAACGGCCTTGTGAACATAAGTGTATTGGGCCGGATTATCACTAAAAGTGCGACCATTGAGAACAATCATACCTTTGTCCTCCATATAATGAATTAATTTTTTACCTCTGCTATTTCTAGTGAGGTCTAAAATTGACCTGACTCCAGTAAGATTACTTTCCTTACAAACTGCATGATCAATTCGATTTAAGTCTGCAATCCTAGCATTAAAATCTCCTACTAACATATACTTATCAGTTTGAGATTATCACTCAGTACCTTAAACCAAGTAGTACTAATCATTTCCAAGCAGTAATCTATACATACATTAGAAGAAAAATAAATCACTTCCAAAATGAAACAAAAATTGTTACATTTAATTTTCACAAAAATCTAAAAATTACTAATTTCAATGAGATCTATTGTATATGTTTTATTAACCGCTATTGTAATACGACCACTTGGTCTACCTTTTGATTTTTCTTTCGTCGCATATTTCATTAAAATGTGATGGGAATTTGACAAAAAATTACATGGAATAGCGTCGGTGGACCAAGTTTCAGTAAGACAAAAAATATCTAGGTTTACACATATTATCAAAATTAACAAAATTTTTAAATCCTTGACAGTTCCAAAGTATTACCTTTAGGCTGTTTTCCGTTGCTAGTTTTTTGGAGAAGCAGAATGAGTGGTACAATTGGTTGATTCTTTAATCTTCTTAACATCTTGATGCACTGCACTTAGGGACTGCGGCGATAACATCAGTGTACACTTCTTTACGTTCGATCTTTGTACACGCTTTTCTTGCAAGAGCTTCCGTAATTCAAAAGGTAAGTCCTCGTTTATAAATATTTGAGTGCATTTAAGCTTATTTTTTAATTTGAATACAAGTGATTTGGGCGCATTTCTTGCGAAACAGATTTGTACCGGACGATCTCCTTCGCTTTTTTGTCCAATTCTAAAAATTGCTTCAATATCTATGTCATGGATATCTAGTCCTAAGTATGTCTTAAAGATGCCAACAATAGTAACTTTTAAGTAATGAATGTCTTTTTCTTCTTTTTTTTCCCTTAACACCGTAAATAACTAAGTTGTTTTTCCTAATCTCCTTCTGTAGTCTAATAATTGTTTGTTGCTGTGTAGCAACGGTTTCTTGTATAGTATTTACTTTTTCTTCCGTAATCTTGTAGGCTTCTCTTACCTCATCAATTTTTTTATTTAAATTTAGTTCGATACTTTCTAACTTGGCTAGTATTAGATCAAGTTTGTATTTCATTGTAAACACGTGAATTTAAAATTACAGTCTGTAGTATCTAGCCTCCAGCTTGATAATAGCACAATGGTTAACAGTAAAAATTAAACTTTGTAGTTACTCGCCTCTTCTAGTTTCCTATCAACTTAAGGTCATAGAAATTGGCCTTTGCGCGTGTAACTTAGAAGACGTTAGAATCAGGTTTTCTTTATTTAAAGACTTATTATTTCAAATGATTAACTATCGCTTACACTGCTATCTTTACCGCACTCGCAATTACACTGATAATTACTCTTGGTAATCAAGGCTTTTGAGAATTAATTCTGTCTTTATTCGTCAAATTCACAAAATATGTAAAGAACACTTTCCACACGTCCACGTATTTCAATTTCTCAAAACATTAAAGAAGGTCGATCTAAAAAGACTGGAGGCATTTGAACTATGGATACATCGGAGAATATTAAAGACTTCATTAGTAGAGAAAATTACTGAGACGTATGCAGAAAGACAGAGAAGTAATTTTAACAATTAAAAGAATAAAATTTCATACATGGGCATATTATGTGAGGAAAAAAGTATCGAATACTACAAGTAATTCTGCAAGGAAAAATAAAAGGAAAGAGATCTATAGGGAGAAAATTAATTCGTGGCTGAAGAACCTTAGAGATTGGTTCGGCTGTACAAATACTCAGCTGTTCAGATCTGCGATCTCAAAAGTAATAATCGCCTTAATGATTTCTAACTTTCAGAATGGAGGTGGCACCTGAAGAAGAAGAAAAAATATTACTTACATGTTTTTGAACAATTTTTTGTTTGTTGGCTTGAACTATGAAAATGATTTGCCGAATTGCATAACAAGTGTGTTTTGCATCAGCCGGATTTGATTCGAAACCAGTTCATGTAACTATGTATGTAAGATTACATTATGTGGTAGTGTAGATAATAGAATTTGCAATGTTCAAACACACCTCCAATATAATCAAACCACAAAATTGTGTTATTTAAGTTGAAAAACGGTTGAAATTGAATCCTTCGAAAGAAATATACATTATGGGGTAAAATAGGAACTTATGAAGTTATTAATATTTTGTACTGTAAAACTAAATCGTACGATGGCTAGGTGGAGTAGCCATAATCATCTCCATAGAATTAAATTTGAGAACATTGTGTTTGCCACCAACTTCAATAATCAAATCGAAGTTTGCGGTATTAATATCTGGAATGATAATAAAAATATCTATTGTCAGTCTCTATAGACCATCAAGAATTCGTGCCACCGCACAAGATTATATAAATATTTTTAGTCAAATTCAACATGACTCGTTATAGGGGGGACTTTAATGTCCATCATGGTTTGTGGGGTTCCCATAAGGGTTCCAATGATGGGAATATTCTGATCGAAGCTCTTGATGCGTTTCAAAATCTTTTATGCAATGATGGGTCGGCAACGAGAATGACGCCTCCTGGTCAACTTAAATCCTGCGTTGATCTTACTATTTTGTCTTCCAATATTGCGGCTGTATC
Source organism: Abscondita cerata (assembly GCA_030710515.1). Classification (NCBI taxonomy): domain Eukaryota; kingdom Metazoa; phylum Arthropoda; class Insecta; order Coleoptera; family Lampyridae; genus Abscondita; species Abscondita cerata. Next base: position 139,774 of record JALBCR010001462.1, on the reverse strand, counting down.
AAGTTGGTCAGTTTTGCCGGATACTTATGGGTCAGATCATTTCGCAATTCAAATAATTATCAATGATTTTGAGTTAAATGATCACCTTATCAAGCCTATTTCAAGATGGTCGATGAACAATGTGAACTGGGAATATTTTCGTTCTGAAATTGAAAATAGCTTTTACACTGATGTCCCCCTTGCTAACTCGAATGACATGATTATGATGTTCTTAAATATAATCACAGAAGCTGCTAATAAGTCTTGTAAAATCCTTCAACCGTTTCCACTTAAAATCTGCTAAATCCCCTGTATGGTGGGATCAAGAATGTTTTTCTTTAATTTCTAATCGAAAGGATGCCTTTAAACTTTACAAGTCCAACCTTACACTTAAAAATTTTTAGAATACAAAAGGTTAGACGCCCTTGTAAACGTCAATTTAAATTAAAAGCAAAGAAAAGTTGGGTTAAGTTTTGTTCCACGCTAAATAGACAAACACATCCCTCCGACATTTGGAAGCGAATTAACAAAATTCAAAAATCTAAGCCAACCTATGTCCAAGAGGAATCATTGGTCGAAAATTTATTTAACAAAATTGCTCCCAGTTTTGTTCCTTTTGATATCAAGGTTCCTGATTTTGGTCTCAACGAAGATCACTTTCTGTTAAATCCGATTAATATCTTCGAATTAAAAGCTAATATTAAGAGTAGTTCTAACTCGGCTCCTGGTCCAGATGGTATTACTTATACTAGCTGGCTAACTTACCAGATGTTGCTTTAAGTTATCTTTGTGCTATCTTTAACGAAATATTAATCAATGGTGATAATTGCGATGCCTTAAAACAGTGCACTATTTTACCTATACCTAAGCCAAATGATCCGAATGCGTTAAGACCAATATCTCTTATGTCTTGCGTATGAAAACTTTGAAAGGATTAGAAAGCTAGATTGGAGTGGTGGTTCGAAAGTAATAAGTAATTCTGAATCAATATTCGGTTTCGGAGGGTCAAGGTACAAGACGGTTCCCACAACGACATACAAATACATTCAAATAATACATACAGCCGCAAGTTGGAATCATCCGCTATGACTCCGTGAATTTAAATACATATTGAAAACTGCTTCATGTTGGGAACCTGCAAATGCGCTTTGTCCTGGTCAACCTTTTCCTCAATCGACAGGTATCTATTCGTGCAATAATAAATTGATCGGACCCAGAACTGTTCATACAGGTTTGCCTCAAGGTTCAGTTTGAGCCCATTTTGTTTAATATTTACACCTCAAATTTACACACTATTGGCTTGGAGTGTAAGATTCTACAATACGCAGATGATTTTGTCTTTATACTACAAATGAGAAGTTTCAGTCCTGTGTTACTAATTTAAAATATATCATGTACTGTTGTAAAACTATTTTGGATCTGGCTTCGAAATCTCTTCAAAAAATCGCTGTTGTATTCTTCACGAGACATCGTCTACCAATAGTACAACATTAAGGCATGTGCTATGACTTGTCATCCCAGTACATAATAGTTATACTTATCTAGGTATAACATTAGACTCCAAACTAACTTGGGAGGAACATATAAATAATTGTATCTCAAGGTGCGAAAAAGTCTCAACATCCCTAAAGTTATTAATCGGTATAGTTGGGGAGCGGATCCAAAATTGAATCTTTTATTTTATAGAGCATATACTAGATCAATACTAGACTATGGCTCCATCTTTATGGATCTGCGACTACTTCTCGTTTACTTAAAGTTGATAGAATTCAATTCAAAGCTTTAAGACTCGTTCTTGGTGCCTTGAAATCCACACCAACAGCCACCTTGTTAGCTGAATGTAACGAGCCTCCCTACATATTAGACGTCTATTTCTGGCTGAAAAGTTTGTCCTTAAATGTCACAGCAACAACAATTGATCCTTATTGTATAAGTTAACACAAATTTCTGTAGACAATCTTACAAACAAATGGTGGGCTAACAAAATCCCCGTATTAGCAGTAGCATATCCAAATATTTCCTCCTATATCCTAGACCCGACGGCAATCCATTCTTTAAATCCTCATTTAATATTTCGTATACCAAATCCAATATCATCATTCCCATCTACGAGGGTTGTTTTGATTGTTCTCAAATCGTTTATGAACAAATTAGTAAATTCCAGGAACCTTGTAAGATATACACAGATGGTTCTAAGTCAGAATCAGGGGTGGGATGTGCTGTTTACATTTCAAATACTAACGAAAGTATGGCATATAAGTTACATTCGGATTGTTCCATAGTACCGCCGAACTGCAGGCTATTAACAAAGCACTTGACTGGATAATTACTGGCAATACTTTGCAATTCCAAGAATATATAATTATGTCTGACTCCTTGTCGGCCCTTTTTCAATTCAGAATTCATCACGGCATCTATTTACCAATTCTTTATTAGTTGATATCTTAAGCAAAGAAATTCAAGTACAAAATTCCTCTAGGTCAGTTGCATTTATGTGGGTTAAAGGTCATTCTAATATTGTCGGCAATGAAAAAGTGGATTTATTGGCAAAAATAGTCGATTATCCCCACAAGGGATATAATTCCCTTGAGAAAATAAATATGCGGCACAATTGGGAAATAGAGTGGATTAATTTTGCAATTCTAGTTGTAACCCCTACCGCAAAAAAAAAAAAAAAAACAAAACAAAAAAAAAAAAAAAAAAAAAAAAAAAAAAAAAAAAAAAAATTTAAAAAAAAAAAAAAATTATTTTAAAAAAATAAAAAAAAAAAAAAAAAAAAAAAAAAAAAAAAAAAAAAAAAAAAAAAAATTTTTAATAAAAAAGAAAAAGAATTTTTAAAAAAAAAAATTTTTTTTTTTTTTTTTTAAATAAAAATAAAAAAATTTTTTTAAAAATAAATTTTAAAAAAATATTTTTCTTCTCAAAAATTTTTTTTTTTTTTTTTTTTTTTTTTCTACTCATTCAAAAAAAAAAAAAAATTTATATTATAGTAATAAAAAAAAAAAAAAAAAAAAAAAAATATTTTTTTTTTTTTTTATGGTTAAATGGTTTTTTTTTTTTTTTTTTTTTTTTTTTTTTTTTTTTTATTTTTATTTTTTTTTTTTTTTTTTTTTTTTTTTTTTTTTTTTTTTTTTTTTTTTTTTTTTTTTTTTTTTTTTTTTTTTTTTTTTTTTTTTTTTTTTTTTTTTTATTTTTTTTAAAATTAAATTTAAAAATTTTTTTTATTTTTTTTTAAAAAAAAAAAAAAAAAAATTTATTTTTTAATTTTTTTTTTTAATAAATTTTTGTTTTTATTTATTAAAAAAAAATTTTTTTTTTTTGTTTAATAAATTTTTAAAAAAAAAAAAAAAAAAAAAAAAAAAAAAAAATATAAAAAAAAAAAAAAATTTTTTTTAAAAAAAAAAAATTGAAAAATTTGGGGAAAACAAAGCCGTAATATTAGACAAATTACAAAAATCTTATTTGGTTACGTATTACATACAAAAATTTTTCTAAGTTAGTTAAAAAGGAATAAAAATTGAATAAACGTATTTTGAATAAAAATATGGCATCACAACATATTAATAATAATTTCTACAAATACTATATTTTTTTTATACTTTTACATAAAAGTAAAATGCAGTATGTGGTTATCGGTACAAACATTTTTAAATAATGGTTATTTGATAAAGAAGCTAAAAAATAATTCAAATTTAAAAAAAGTTTTATTCTGTCGTTGAACACGTTTTGTAAAATACGTGTAGATCAATACAGAATGTTTCTCGTAAAAAGAAACTTAAAAGTTTAAAGGTTATACAAATATTTGCATGGAGAATAAAAACTTGCTAAAAGTGGTAACAAGAAAAACACTTTAAGTGAATTTTAAAGTCATGTGTTATTGAAATTTGTTTCCATTACACTATCTTGTAGATAGTGCTTATATATTTTTCTTAACTGTAAAAATTGTCAAATTTATAATTTAATAGACTGACATTCGCATTACATAGAGATATGTGAAAACATTTAGAACTTATTGGAAAATAATAATTTTGTGATATTATTAAGTGAAATGGTTTTGTGCCTTCTGTAACAAAACACAATTATTTTAATAAGGATTTGAATTACTTCGCAACCAGATGAATGAAGAAAAAATTAATCATATTTTGACAAGGACAATTATTTTTTGCTGTGGGAAGTGATTATCCAAAAACACTTACTAAATTAATCTACGGCTTTTAATAAATCTAATAATTTAAGATTGTTATTAGCGTTCATTTGCTTTCATGATTTATTTGAAAAAGTTAGACACATTAAATGATAATATCTTTTCTTTTCTTTATTTTTTTTAATTATTGAACAAACATATCTTTAATTAAAGAAATTTGGAGATTAGACGTTAAGTTTTGATTAATTACCCAAAAAATGGCAATATTACGTATTACAACAGTGTTAATCTTGCTGGTCATTATAATAATTTTAATTACGTTATTTCTATGGTTTGAAAATTGGCGACAGATATGTAAACAGTTTACAAAAAGTCGAATCTTCGATCATTAATGCTCACTGCCTGAAAACATTTACCTCAAATCGCCTGCTGTAGTTTGCAAGATATTATACAATTCCAAAAAAAAAAAAAAAAAAAAAAAAAAAAAAAAAAAAAAAAAAAAAAAAAAAAAAAAAAAAAAAAAAAAAAAAAAAAAAAAAAAAAAAAACAGATTCGTTTTATTATTATGTCGTCTCATGAAAGCCTCAATGTTGCATTTTGCTTTTCAGGAATAATAAAAAATTGCTGAGAAATGCGGTTTGAGGACCAAGATCAAACCTGATGAACAAATTACGAGAGAGAAACTCTTTAAATATAATTACCAAATGTGTAAGTGCATTTTCCTATTGTAGTAGACATTCATCATGTCAACACGAATTCGGTTGCCCTGGTTCGGTTCGGTTAGAATGCAAAATTTACTGTCTGCTTTTTATGACAAGAATGTCAAAAAAATTATCAGTGTAACTTTGATTTGTGATTTGTTTTTCAGAAATTTTTTTCTTGGTGGTTTATCATTTTGCTTTACATAATTTGTACTGTAATTTTGTATTCGTATAACTAAAATTTGCCTTTGAAACTATCAGTTAAAGAAAACCTAAAGTGTGAAAGGTTTTGTTTCACGTGTTTATTGCTACAGCACAGTCTCAATGTCGCCATGAACAAATGAATAAAAAAGGTGCCTTAGCGTGCTAGTCAAACTACGGAACGCGAGGACCCTAATTACTAAAGGTGCAAGACCATTGTCATATTGCAAATAACATCACAATTTAGTCATAGTCAATTTATATAATTTTCCAAATGGTTCAAAGCTTCCACTTTGAATACATCATCTATTCCTTGTTCTTCAGAACGGAATAACACCATGAATGTTAAAAACCAGGTCTTTGTACATGGTTATTTACTATAAATTACCCACTCTTTATTATCGTTATTATTGTTTGTAGAAAAAAATATACATGAAAGTTATATGGTGTTAACTAAATTTTCTTAAAATGCTATCAATAGTTTCGTTTACAGGGTAAAACAAAATATGATAATTTTTTTTTAATATAACGCCCTGTATATTATTAAATTTTTGAAGAGATCTTTATTTTCTGATTTCAAAAATATATCATATGTTGTCTTTATCTTGAGTCGTTATTGAGTTATTAATTGTAGAATAACACAGTTACTTAATACGGAATTGTCATTGTCAAAGTAAGCCATGTAAATGACAAATGTGTGTTTGACAATTGACATTTCATTAATTAAATCACTAAAGTAGTTCATAGTAAAGCAAAAATTCTTCATATATTCACCTCTTATACTCAAAATAATAAACGGTGGGTAATTAATTTATAGTGAATAACCCTGTACACTTTTTCGTTTGTGTTCCATCTTTTTCTTTGCTTTAAAAAATTACTAATTTCTCGAGAAGCACCATAAATGTGATTATTATAAAATATGTAAACAATAAAGACAGAGTAATCAAGAAATCCCTTTCTCTTCAACAATAATAACCAATAAAAACGAAAGCTATTGTAAAAACCTATATTGTGAAGAGTAAAATAAAATTTTTAATTTGTTTGTCTATTAACATTGATTTGTATACCTATCAAATTCTATCATAAGGACATCAACGGATATTTTTAATACGAGTACAGGTACCTGGTTGTTTAAGATCACAGCGCGCTAGCTCTTGTTTTAAACGTTTTAAAACTGGAATTTAATCTTAATATTTTGCTTAAAAACAGGTAAAATAAAATTGTATTTTAAAGAAAATAGTTCAAATAAAAGTGATAGATTTTCTTGGAGATATTGTTAAAACAATTACTGTCTCGAGATTGTCATATCTCAATAATTACTCATTGGTTAAAAAAATAGTTTAAACAAAAGTTGTCTATAATTAAAATACAATCAGTTTTTTTTTTTGAAGAAAAATTGAGTAAAATATTTTTTAAACCTATAACAAAAATAGTAAAAGTTTTCTATTTGGAAACCGTCACATAATATTTGTACTAATGCCAACGGGTGAAAAACGCAAAAAATAAATATCTGTGTGAAACTGACTTGTTTCTCACTCCTAGGTTTTAAAAATTAAATTACTGTATGTTATTATAGTATTATGTAATGTTGTTGTTTGTTAGATAAAGAGGGCGGTTCAAGCTAAAGAACTGATTTTATCGCTGGAGTTCAAGATGTCACAAAATTATTTAAATAAATCATTTACTTAATTAACAACTTACATTACAAAATTACTCTGTAAAGTACCACTTATGGTTCCAATTTTAAGTTTATAGCCGAGTTGTATTGGTAATCAAATAAGAGGTCTAAGTAGCACCATAGCAAATGAATATATTAAATATAATGAAATCATATTTTTAGAAATAGTATATTGTATTACACGAGGAGAAAATCACAGTTTTCATGCGAGTGTGTTAGCTGCGCGAGGGTGGCAGCCCGAGCGCTGATAATCACGAGCAATGAAACAGGATTTTATCCTCAAGTAATACACTATACTTTTTCCACGGCCAGTATGTAGTATCTATGAGTTTCATCAAAATTTAATTTAAGATTTAACTGTCAGTTTGGCAATTAAAAAAATATAGCTGTTTTCATGACTACCAAACATTTTTTTATTCTCAATAATGAACAATAATTATCAAGTTTACTTTTTATTTGAAGTGTAGACGTTTTTTTGACACATTGTTAGGTTAGATAAATAAATGTCAGTTTTGAATCAAAACAAGCAACCAATCAGCTTTTGCAACTACATTCACTCAATTGCGGTATATATACCGTTACTAGTAACGAAATGATTTTCTGGAGGTGTTTAGATGTGACAAATTTTCTCTAGTGGTTTATGACTACGAAATGTAAAGTTTTCATAGTGGTCGTGGATCGAGTATTTGTTATGGGAACATCATACAATATTTACACGATGTACGTGTTAAGCAATGTACTAAATTGATCGATTGGCTTGAATCAAATTTGATCTGCATTAAACTAAACCCTACTGGACTTGACTGACCTCTCATTGATGTGTACAATTCCCTTGAGTAGGTTGTCATAACTGTTCTTCCTCACTGAGTACATTGCTTTGTGCAAATTGAATACTGAAATTAGAGTTTTGTGTTATGTATTCTTTATTCATAATACTTAGGTTATATAGTTGCTACTAGCGATCCCATTGTCGAAAAATTTCTATTTCAAACAATTACGTACCTACACTGCTTCGTTAAACAAGAATTTTGTTTTAATTGTGTTTAAAGAATTTTTTGAATTTTTGATAACTTCTACAAGTATTTTATTACTTTACAACGCCTCATGCACTCTACTAGTACTATTATTGCGACAATTATTACTAAAATAGTTGCTAAACTACCACCAAATAAAAGATAAAGCTTGGAACAAATATAAAATATAGAAAATGATCAGTACTCCATGGTTAACAAGCAAAACATTATTCCCGAGAATCATCACTTTGGTTTCCGGAACCGATCATCAGTACCCTCCCGGACAATTAAGAAAAAATGTACAACACAATTTCACAAAACACAATCACACACAACAAATACTCTACAAATTAATGTTGAGGGGTTGAGTAAGGACAAATCAGATTTCTTGAGTTTCAGAAATAGGGTCGATATTTTACTTTTACTTTTAATTGTCATAACACGTTATGGGGCTACAAAGACAACGATGTCAATGGAATAACGTTACCAACGTGGATAGAGTTTCAAAGCATACTTTTAGTATACGATTCAAAAAACATCAAAACATTTTACTCCGGTCGATGGCAAAACGATTATAACCCAGACATGTGTTTAGTGTCAATGGATCGTGACATGATTCCATTATAATCAAAACGTATTGTATTAAACGATTTTCCAAGAAGTCAACATAGACCTTCACTATTAAAAACTAATTTTAAGAAAACCAAGAAAAATTTTCAAAAAGCTAATTGGAAAAACTATAGAACATCTCTCGATTCTATTCTTAAATGGATACCCCAATTTCTAATAATTATTTTAGGTTTGTAGGTGCTAAACCAAAAGAACACCAAAAGACCAAACAATTGCTGGACACGTGGTTTTCAAAAGAATAAGTCATGTTAGGTCATCAAAGATACCGATACGGACAAACCGATACGGCGGTATCGCTGAATGAATAACAGCTGGAGCTGTTTGTACTGTCTCCGAATCAATGGATGAAAAGCAGAAATTGATGTTCTGTAATGGTTAAATAGGCGCAGTTGCTGTACCTTTCCTTTCGTATTTGTAGGTGCTGTTAAATGTGCAACAAAAATCAATCTGCTAGGTTTCGAAAAGAATATGTTCCAAATGTAGGTCGATTGAAACAAACCGATTGTTACAAACCTATCTCGAAAATCTAAATAAACAAAATCGATTATCACAAAGATGAAAAGTGTCTACAAAAGAAAAGAAAATTTACATCTATCTCAGAAGAGATATCTAGACCTTTAATGTAGAAACCTAAAACACGCATTAAAAAAGACAAAATTAAATAAAGCTGTCGGGTTTGGTGGAATATATCCAAAATGTTTCTCAATGATATTTATAATACAGGTAAGTTTTTTGTAGGAGATAGAAGCAGTAAATTTAGATTTTTAAATAATGGTCTTCCACAGGGATCGGTTCTTGCACCTATTCTTTTTAATGTATATATTTCTGATCTTCTTTCTTTACAATGTCGAAAATTCGTCTACGCCGATGATATGGCAATTTCATTTCAACATTCGGAGTTTTTCAAAAAGCTATTTGATGATTCGGCTGTTATGGAAAATTATTTTACAAAATGACGATTATGCCCCAATCTTAAAAAGACGGAGGTTTCTTGTTTTTATCTAAGTAATGGAGAAAACTGCAGAAAACTTATTATTTTTAATAATACAAAGTTAAACCATGATTTTAACCCAGTTTATCTGGAAGTAACTTTGGATACGTTTTTAATTTACAAAGATCATTTAGAAAAAGTCAAAATGAAAATAAGAAATAATGTCATTTTAAAATTAGCTGGAACAACTTGGAGGACAGATGCAAAGACACTTCATACAGCTTCATTGGCATTAGTTTATTCTACAGCAGAATATTGGCTCCTGTTGTTGAATAGTTATCATACACAAAAAATGGATGCCCAGTTGAATTGCACTATACGTATAGTGGAACCATTAAATCTACTCCTCTTGATTGGTTTCCTGTTTTTTGTAATATTACTCCATCGAATATTCAACGAAAATCTGCGTTAAAACAAGAATGGGATAAATGCCAACTTAACAAAAACTTACCAATTTGCAATGATATTGAGAACTCTCCAGCTGAAAGGCTTAAGTCTTGAAGTCCTATATAGTTGCAAGACTACTTAACTACGGCTTTTTCTGAAGTTGAAAAATGGAAAAAGTTATGGCCTGGAGTTGATGTTTTCAATAAACATCTCATTGATGATCCAACAATAAAAGTTTTGGGCTTTGATCAAAAAAGAAAAATTTGGTCAAAAGTAAATTGCATAAGAACAGGTCATTCAAAATGCAACTTCATGTTGATTAAATAGGGTGGCATTTGTAATCCAAATTATGAATGTAGAAACGAACCAGAAACCGTTGCACATATTGTGGAAGATTGTCAATTAACAAAGTTTAAAGGAGGATTTGTAAACATTCATAATTTAACGGACGAAGCTATATGATGACTTAGTAATCTGAAGGAGATCTGAAGTTATGCAATATTTTGTATTTTCTGTCCTGATTATCTGTTATTCCATTATTTTGTTTGCTATTTCTTTAACTTACTATTTTTTTTCGTCATTGTTGTGACTACGCTTGGAACGGTCCATTAAATGTCGTCATGCAATTTCTGTGCTGTTATATTTTATTTTCTTGTTTATCCTCCATAATGTTTACACACTTAATTAATATTATTACATATGAATACTAAGGTTGGCATGTTTAGGGTTTAGTGGTTTTCCTAAACCTTGAAACAAATACTTTGCCACAAGACGAAACAATCAACAATTGCACACGGTTTCGTCACCACACTATACAGGTTTATACTGATCTTCTGGGGCACCATACATAACACTTCCATCACAATACAATATTGAAAATGTACCATACGAATAAATAAATAAATAATAGGTATAGTTAGTCATTGATGCGCTCAATAAACACCTTGTAGAAGAGACCCCGATAAATATGCCGATTTATGATCACAATAGAAAAATTTGGTAAAAAGTAAATTACATAAGAAACATCTAGCAAAGTGCAACAGTATGTTGTTTAAATTGAGGTTCAAATTTCAATTACAATGTGACTGTAAAAACGAAGCAGAAACGGTTACATTGAATGTGTTTTTTTCGGGCATTCATTATCTAACGAATGAGGGTGTGGTATGGTTTAATAACTGGAAAGGTACCTGAAGCACAATAATATGTTTTATTCTCAAATTTTATTTTTCATTATTATGTTTATTACCTTCTGTTGCATGTCGTTATGTAATTACAGTATTCCTCATACTTCTATGTAAACAATACGTCTACAGAGAGTTTAATGCAGTTTGATTGCAATTAAATACTAGTTAATTCAACATTTTATTTGTGTTCTGCTGGATTAACTATTTAATTGCAAATTTAATTCAATTTATCGTATACCCACTTACAATCAATATACCTACATATACTATGACGACTAAGAGTTGGCAAGTTTAAGTTTTTGAGGGTTCTACTATACCCGGAAGTAAATGCGTTTACTAACCGACCTGAAAACAAAATTTGTCTACAAACTTTTGCAATAGATTACAAAAAACATATTTTCTGAAGTATATACTTTAATTCAACTAAATACTAAATCATTAATTTAAAAAAAACAGAATTAAGGTAATAGGCACTCTAACAAAAGTTGCCAGATTGATATAAAACGTGATAAAAATCAAGTTGTATTCTTGTAAGTGTGAAGAATACAAAACAAATCCCAGTAGACGAATACAACGTTTTCCTTGTAATGTTTCTCTTATTGTATAATAAATTTAGAAAAGAAAAATGTATAACATATTTCTGTCTTCACGGAGACGGCGGTCGCTTCGAAGAGTTTTGTTTAAGTATACGTATGTTAGAGTAAACTTTAATGAATATGGATGTGCGTGAATACTGAATTTAATTAATTAAATCCCCAGAAGATCAAAATTCTTATTCGCCCTGCACGAAACTCCAAAACATTTGCTTGAGATCAGTGTACATTTACTAAACAAACTTCATGCATGATCTACTAATTTCTGTGAAAACTGTTAAAGTTATACAAAGGTTCAATATTACATTAGAGTAACTTTTTAAATTTGTGTTTTTTTGTAAATAGCACTACGTGAACGTCTACTTTATTTTTTGGAAAAATTTTTAAAATAAACTTTTATGTTCAGTGGCACGAAGATATTCGAGCTTTAATAAAAGTAATATCTCTTTTCCCCAACATATAACGTTGTGGCGTATCATTTTTCGTTTTAAACAGAAACAGATCTTTAGAATGTATTTGTTTTTTTCTCTTTTGAAAAGATGATTGCTAATGAAGTTACAATAAACAACTATTAGTATATTACTACAAATTGGTATCCACTCTCCTCGTGAAAAAGAAAGAATTAAATAAACATTTTAACAAAACAAATCTTTATCTATAAAGATTTATTTAACAAAATAAGAAAATATTTCAGTTTGTGATATACTTAAATGTTATTGATATAATTCTATAACTATGAGCAAATATATTTGAATAAAATAATAATACAGCAAATGTATTTACTATTAAATTGATTGTTCACGTCAAACCTCAAAATAAAATATTGATACACAAATTTATCACGTTGATATTTTAAAATTTGGTGTTTCTTCAACAAAATGAGAACGAAACATTTCAAGAGATATTTCACATTACGATAATTAAACGTTACCTAATCTCTGCTAATAATCATAAATTTAATTCGATGCGAAACAGGGATTTAAAATCCATTATCCTCTTTAAAAAATCGCTCAATCAGGGATACTATTTGCCCTTGACGTAATCTAAATGTTAGTGAACGAGATTTCTTCAATTCTTTGTTTACAAACGTTTGTATAATAATCATAGTAGTTGTACTTCTAAAATCCTTAAATAATCGTTAGCCAAAATCTTTTACTGTCTGACTACTGTATTGTCACTAAAGCTCTGTATACTATTTTCATTTCAGCTAAACCAGCGGCACTTAAAACTTCTATAAAGTGGTTTTGTTTACACAGTATGTTTATTAGTTCGGAGTACCGAACTGAAGGAGTGGGGTTCTGTTTACGCCATCTCGACTTGATCCCTTTGTATTTAAGAGTCCTATTCACCACGTGACAAATTTCGAAGCCGTTTGCTTTTCCCCTTACGTCTTCACGAAAATATATGTCTACAAACATGTGGGTAATTGAATATGACAACGTCGCAAAGTCGAACACTGACTCAATGCTGATAAAAGTGCTCGCATTTTGTTTATTTTCACTTTGTTTGCGCATTATACAAGCACTTTTTAAATACAAAACCAGTGGCGTAGCCAGAAATATTCTTAAAATAATTTTTTTTGCTTATTTATTAAATTTAGTTAGCCATATTTAATTTATTTGTCATTAGATTTCTTATTTTTCGTAGATTAAAAAAATATAGCATGTCATGGTTTTTGTTTGAAAAAAGTTAGTAAAAACAATTTTTGTATAAAAATTTTTAGAGTGCAGAAAGGTATTATATATTTTTATTTTCTTTCTAATTCTAATACTACCATGATATATATATTTTTGTTCTATAAAGCTACCTCCTGCACCCTAAAAATTTTTGTTATAAAAAAAATTGTTCTAATTTTTTTCAAACAAAACCATGACATAAGCTACATTTTTTTATCTACAAAAATAAGAAATCTAATGACACACAAATTACATATGGCTCCCATATAAAAAAAAAATTAAATTTAATAAATAAGCAATAAAAATTATTTCAAGAACATTTCTGACTACCCCACTGGTTTTGTATTTAAAAAGTGCCCGTATAATGCCCAAACAGATTTCAAAATTTTTATAAACAAAAAGTTATGAGCAGTTTTGTTTTGGATCAAATGTGAAAAACGCCCTGTATCTTTTTATTTAAAGATAAAGCAAGATGCGGTTTGCGGCATTCAAATTTTCTCAAAATTCGAGCTCAACCCCCTTTAATTACTTTTCCTGTAAAATGTCGGAAAGTGGCCGGAAACCCCCCAGGGAACACTAAACTGACTCACCCTGTACAATCGAAAATATTTTTAAAATGTGATTTCAAATAATGTCGATATATGTATGTCTTAAGATTTCTTAAATTATTTGTCGTTTTAGTGCTTCAGAATAATTCGTTGTTAGTGTACCACCCTGTATAATCTGATATTTCATATGAACCTACAATTTATGCAATTAACAATACACCTACTATTCAATGTCTGCTTAGTTATCATTAATTTATTTATACCGGGCGATCATAAAACTTTTACCGTTGATTGAAATATTGGTAAAGATAGTCAACCGCTTGTATTTGCTTGTATCACGGATGCAATTCACATATGCATGTTGGGTTGCGTTTTTGTTTACTTTTTCACCTGTACTGAAGCGCTAAGTTATAATGTGTACGATTCTTGAAATAGAATAGTTCAATTTATTCCACCGTTGTAAAAATGGCGCAACATACAATCCGTAAAATTTACTTTTGTCAATACAATGTTGCAACGTTTTCAAATATTTAGTAAACGTATTAACTAGTAATTAAAAGTGACGAATTTTTCATTTATGAATAATACCATTGATGATACATATCTTGGATTTTAATGACAATGTTTTTTTAATAATTTACTAAAATACATGCGAAGCGTTATTTGTTAAAACAGTTTGGTTTGGTCGGTGTTAGATAAATAAGAAACAATTATTTTACAAATTATGCTTGCACTTTATTTTTTAACTTGCAAATAATAATGTTGACATTTGTTTGTCATTTAATAACTTCGTTAGGAATAAAGTAGAACATACTGGGAGAAATACCACTAGAGTTCAGAAACGCAAAATTATTGGTTTTTGTATCTACTTGTTTTACGTGTTCAGTTGAAAAGGATTTTAAATAAAAATTGGTTTTCAAATTTTTCAATTCAAAAGGCAACAAGTTACCGTGTTTTTTAGGGAAAGTGGGTTCCACTAGACCTTCAAATTTAAATTCACTTGGTAATAAAACCTATTCCTATTACTTCTAAAAATAAAAGTACTAGATTTTAGCTTGAGGTGTGTTGTCTCCCGACGCGGTGCGGATAATACGTGTATAATACACTATTCTTTTCTGTGACGAAATAAATGACGATTTAATATTGAAAAATCATATTACAATAGAATTAGAAAATTATTGAGGGAAATTTGGTGTTAAAAATAGTACTCACTTTTTCCCGAGGGAAAAAATAATTTACGAAAAGTGACACTTTGTTATCTGTTAGTAGAGATAAAAAGTTAGGATTTTACTCTTTGAAACTGTATCAAAATATCATGGTTTCGAATTAAAATAGTTTAATTAAAGTAAAAATAGCTCATTAATTATAAACATTGTTTCAAAAATTACAATTCCAACTGATCTAAAATAATAGTAATAATTTACAAACAATTTACACATAAATAATAACGTACCTAATACAATGCTATACATAAAACATATCCAAACATTTACACTTATTTATGCAGATAATATTCTTATTTTACGGTGTGGTTTTGTGACATCACTGTAATTATAGCTATTAGAAATATGTTTATTAGCCTCCCACTTTAAGGTTCGATATAGTTTTATTTTAACCAACTGATCGATAATTAACAAATGTATTACGAGGAGTCTTCCGGATTATCGTTTATGAGTCACATTCCTTATCGGCTTAGTCAGAAATTCTACAATTGCATACTTTTAGCAACACCTTTAGTAAATGAGTAGGCTTGTTATAATATTGTTTAGATGCAAACAGTTGAGTACGTTAGATTGTAATATAAGAAAATTCAACATTCGTTCCAACATAAAAAGGGATAGCGTTTCTATGTTAAAAAATTTTAATTTCAATGACCAAAATTTAGAAATTTACTTGCGTAAGCCTAATAGATTTTAAAACATTTTCAACGGATAAACGATGTTAATGTAATAAATATATGAGTATGGAATTTTCAAAAGTATTTAAAGAAATTGTTTTTTTTGGGAGAACGTTTTTCAACGATTTCTTTACGAAATTAATACTTTTAAATCTGCAGGTTTTTTTTCATAATAATAAACTTTATTCACATGTGTATGTATACAATCTTTGTACATATATGTGTTTGTCATGATGGTATAACCATTGTTATAACCTTACGTAAGAAAGATACAAATAAATATTATTACATTGAACAATTAACAGACAATAGAAAAAAATATATAACAAAGGACACACATTTAATTAGTACGTCGACAAAAATCAATAAATTCTTGTATATTGTAGAACGCATGTTTTTGTTTGTTTGTCAACATTGACTCAATGCACCAATATTTCAATCAACGGCATGATGCATTGGCAACAATGTCGTGCCTTAGCATAAACTATCAGCAAAATTACAGTTTTCTATTTCACATTTATCGGCAATACTGTTCTGTAAATTCTACAATACAATTGACGTATTTTCTTAGCACAAAGCGATACTACCGACCTCTGATGTTTAGAACAAATTTCGGGGTCGCATAATTCCGTAAGACTATCTTTACCAATATTTCAATCAACGCTTTTACATAAGGTGTGGGCAAAGACTTCGACATGATCAAATTATTCTTGTTTTTTATAACTTCAGCTAATAAACGTCCATTGATTGTCAGTGTTTTTTCAATTAACAGCGAATGGGCATACACCACTGTTGTTCGTTTGGCCGAAGTTTAGATGTATCGTATGTGCAGCCAATAATACGCATCATGTTATAAAGACATGACAAATTTGCTAATGTCAAAATCATAGTCACACCTTATTCAAAAACTCTATGACAGCTCGGTATTTGTACTACGAGTCATGAAAAAAATCTCAAAAATATTTTAATGTAATATTTCCTGTACATATTAATTTAATGTCCAATATGTATCAAATTTACCAACAAGACTTATGCTTCTTGAATCCAGGTCCGTTTCGAGAAAACTTATGCCTGAAAACGTGATTGAAAAATACATGCACGTTATGGTTCATAAACTTTACAGATTCTATAATCTTAAAATATAAAATACAACTTTACATAGCGCCCTTACTTTTAATCTTACATATAAATCGGTTAAGGTGAGGAAACAAATTTGAAGAATTCTTACATTTCTTTAGCCTTTGTTACTATTTTTCTTCCAATAAGATCAAATTGAGCCACTTTCCTATTCTCGGTTGTACAATCTTCCTCTGAATCTGAGCTGCATTCGTCTGAACTAGATTCTTCATAATATCCTAAACCAGGTAATATCCCGACGCAAGTTAATCCCGTATTTCCATTAAACATATTTTTTGAAGATGTTTCCTGGTCTTGTTTGTTATCTAAAGTGACATTTTCCTCTTCCCTATCTTCAGACTTGTCTTCCAATTTTAATATTTTGCTGTCGTCCTTATTTTCGATACTTGCTTTGCGTTTTAAAGTATCAGTTTTTGTAACAATCACTCCTTTAAGTAATTTCGTTTGTGATGGTCTACCGCCGGCTCTTGCTTTTGGCTTGTTTACTACTGATTGTAATTTCTTATCGATATATTTTTCTTCGAAATGAGCAACTCTACTACGATAATCAGACAATTCTCTTTCTTCTTCAAGATTTTTACGACGATCGGCTGCTAGTTTACTTTGATCTACAGAAACTCTATCTCGTCATCATCAAGTCCTTTTATCATATTTTCTAAAAAATTATTGTGTACAAGATTAAAGGTTAGCATTGATAATTGTAGATCGCAAATCGCTTCTATAGGAGACAGGAAAATAAAACTCTTTCAACTTCTAGTTACTTCGCGACGTTTCGGAAACGTTCCATTTATTAACATAAACAGTGGTGTTTCCTTCTTCAGGCGGTTTGATAACATTCCAGTGAAAGTGGTCGAAAAATAAAATGATGACAAATTGTCATTAATCGTCATTACTTAAAATCGTAATGACGATTAATGACAATTTGTCATCATTTTATTTTTCGACCACTTTCACTGGAATGTTATCAACCGCCTGAAGAAGGAAACACCACGTTTATGTTAATAAATGGAACGTTTCCGAAACGTCGCGAAGTAACTAGAAGTTGAAAGAGTTTTATTTTCCCTGTCTCCTATAGAAGGATTGCGATCTACAATTATCAAATTATCAGGAGAATTCCCATTTTTCGTTAGCATTGATCTTACTTAGTTTGTGCGCTTCTTCATACTCTAAGTCTTTACGTTGCTTCTGTTCTTGCAAACGTTCGTACAAGCTTCGAGACTCATAAGGTTGCTCAGGAACTTCTAAACGATGTTAAACGAATATTTGCAGTAATAACAAACAATTATGACGTTAAAAATGAAACACTAACCTATAGGATCATCAGCTTTTCTAACTCGTTCCCATTCCTCTTGTTTTTTTCCATTGCTTCGGCTATTTCGTTTTCAGTAATGAAGCCCGAACTCATTTTAACTACTTTAGTATAGAAACAATTTAAAAAGGTTCTTAATTCCAATAAATATGTACGATAATTCATGGACACAAAATGACAGGTCGTGGAAGCAAATATTCTTTGGTGGAAGTAAATTTTGAATGTTCAGATCAAGGTTAAAAAAATTTGGTAGTTTTGTTTCATTATTTCGACAATAATAACGCCGTCTAGAGTGTATACTTCCAACTATGAATTAAATGTAGGATTTGTAAAAATGGACTGTATTTTTCCTTAAAATTTTTATGAGTTGATAGACTGCAGCTTTGTGATGTTATATTATGTTACACATTAATTCAACCATTGATTATAAAGTTACATGGAAGATATGCAACGTTTAGTTAAAATGTGTACCAGCTTCTCCCTCCAGAAACTGGACCCTCTATAACCTAACCCGCGTTCCCAAAACTGTACTCGTAGATTGTGGTGACAGGGCTGTTATTGGTGTTAACTTCTACAAGCTATTCAAGTCCTCATTTCGTTTAAGAATTTTGTGGTAGGCTCAGGTTATTACTGCACTGCACGCATTTTTATTTGCTCTCCTATTAAATTAATAAAATCGCAAATGTATCGTGCCTCAATGTAGATTAATAAATTACTTTTTAATTTTGTTTCAAATCTTTAATATTGATTCAATGCTTTTAATAAAACAACACTGTAATTTTAATAAATCAAATTTATTTACGTTTTTACTTACATAAACAATTTATTTGTCTAAACAATATTTACTTATCATCGCATTCAAAATTACGTCGTTTTTCTCCAAAATCAATGGTACGACGGTTTTCAATTTCTAATTTGATTTTCGCTTTTTTTCTCACATATTATCGCGTCCTATGGAAGAAGTTTTTCTTATTATTCTTATTTTCTTTTTATCGTATTTATATGCATGATTTAAATTTAATTGCAAATTACATAAAATATCGTGTGAGATTAAACAGACACAGGGGATTCGGACTCGAGAAAAAGAAAGACGGAAGAAAAGTTATTTAATGCATTCAGAAGAAGTAAAAAGATGGGTAGATCGCCAGAGAACGACAGTAAGAATGAAGAGAAAAGTAAAAAAAAGAAATACGTGGGAGACAAGAAGAAGAAATACGAGATGTGTTCATTGAGATGCTAAGAGAAATTAAGTTAATAAAAATAAACCAAGAAAGAACGAAATGGGAAATAAAGAAATTAAGAGCGGAAATGAAGACAATGAATGAGAAATGGTAAAGTAAGTGCAAGAAATTACAGGTAAAGGTCGAAAACTTAGAAAGCAAAGTGGGAAACATAGAGAAAGAAAAGACGAGAAAAAATTTAGTCGTAAAGCGTTGGAATTAACGGAAACTACCAAGATATAAAGATGGTCCAAGATATGTTAAGGAATAACATGGGGTTGGAAGAAAAAGTGGACGAAGCTAGAGAGATAAAGAAGATAATTGTATTAATAATGGTAGGAAGTTTAGAAGAAAAATTAGAGATATTACGAAATAAGAAGAAGCTACGAGGTACGAGAATCTATATTGACGAAGACACGAAACATGAAAAAGAAAAGAAATATACAAACAAAGATAAGGTTAGAGACAAAAATATAGAAAGGGAGGAGAAAAAAAGTGAAAAAAGGAGTCCTAAAAATGTAAATGGATGGAGAAGGACGAAGTGACAGGGAAAAAAACAGGATATTATTTTTAAATGTGGCAGGAATAAAAAACAAAGGAAGCGAATTTTGGAATTATATTAGGGATTTTAAAATGGTGGGGCAGGTGGAAACCAGGATGGTAGAGAAAGATTGGGAAGAGTGGAACTCGGAGTGGAAAGACAAGATGCCTGAAGAATTTATATGGAACATACATTTCGCGAAAAAAACAGAGAAGATGGGAAAAGCAAAAGGAGGAATAATAATAGGTATGAGAGAAGAATGGAAAAAAGAAAAAGAGGAGAGAGAGGAAAGAATAATGGGAGTGATGAAAACAAATATAGAATCAGAAGAAGGAGAAATGAAAATGTCGGTGGAGTCATCTACAAATCGATGAAATGTGGGGTACATTTTCCCCATATGCGTTGCGCATCTTTAGTAACTTTATAATCAATGATTCAACTCAGTCCAGTAAGGTTTCTATAAAAAACATTGCGAGTTTTATCAAACATATTATTAAAAATCGAAAACTTAACGACTTTCGGGTTAATAAATATGGAAGTTTAAAGAACGGAATATTTTTTTCTGGCTTTCTTCAACTCAGAGACAAAGCAGTTATCCAACAATTTGCTGCGCCTCTGACGAATAGTTTTTGTTTTGACTATAATTTATAATAGCTCAGAACTTTTTTTTGTATTCAGTATGAAACCAGTGGTTTATGGCTGCGATGGTGGAGTTTTAGTAGTTATTTTTACAAATAACAATGTGGAATGAATGTGAATATTTGTTTGTTACTCAACAATTTATCAACAATTTAACCTTTATAAACCCAAGACTTTATAAACCAGACATGAATTTTTGGGGATATTTTCTAAAATATTTTTTTATTTAATTTCCTTTCAGCTATGTTTCTAAAATATATTCCTAATTTTGTATAAAAAAGTTTTAATAAATTGCCATTTATTGTAACAAATTAGAGTGAGTTTTGTTCCTTGGGGTCCAGCTGCACCCTGCTCGGTATGTAAAGACAGGTATAACCCCAAACCGTTAAAACGACGAAAATTGTTCGTTTTTGGCTTTAACGCTCTCGTAAATTGTCGACTATGTGAGCGTGTTTATCTCATTATAATTTTAGTGTGTTTAGTTGCGTTTGCAGTGATTATTGACTACCTACGCGCTTATAAAAATTAGTGAACTGCGAAAGTTTCGAAATGAAAATAAGCTAACTAACGAGGAACTATTAACGATATTGGAAACACACGATTACGATAATTATTTTAATGATTTGGCATTAGAGGATGGTTCAAGTGATATCGAAGAGACTGATATAGTGACTGAACAGATGAGGTAGATGGTGTTTTGCAAGGTAATGATAGTGATAGTGAAAAAGAGTTGACAGATTCTACAGATATAGTAGAACCATAAGTAAAATGGTATAATGATAATCCAACTTATACGTCTAAAGATGGTAGTGTGTGGGGAAAAGTTCCACCTACTACGAGGATAAAGAGAAGAAAATGCAATATTTAGAAAGTTTCAGCAGGTTTGACTAGATATAGTTCCCAATTTTCCACCATAAAAGAAGCTTTCAAACTATTTTTTTCACAAGATATTATAGATATAATTTTATCAGAAACGAATAGAATAGCCGAATCATATTATGCAAGAAATGGGAAGGGCTTTTCTCCTTTAGTGCAAGAAGAACTGGAGCATTTATTGGTTTGCTTATTATTTTTGGAGCCTGGCACGCTGCTAAAGAGCCAATATGTGTACTATGGAGTCAAGATCCAACTTTATGTCGACCTCTAGTATTATCTACTTTGTCTCACAACAGATTCCAACAGATTATGTGCTTTCTAAGATTCGACAATTTTGAAACAAGAGATGAAAGAAAACGTACTGATAAATTTGCTCCAATTAGAGATATTTTTGATAGTTTTGTATCAAATTGTAAGAAGTCTTTAAATCTAGTGCGTGGATGAGCAGTTAGTCCCATTCAGAGGCAAGGCTTTTCGGGTTTAGATGAAGAGTAAGCCGGACAAGTACGGTTTAAAAATTTGGGCCTTGGCTGATTGTAGTTCGGCATATACAGCGAATATGCAAATTTATTTAGATAAGTTATTTCATAAAAAATACAGTTACTTTATTATACAATAATTTTAGGCAAAGAAGGACAAAGGGTGGTGATGGACCTAGTAAACCAGTTATCTACAGAATATGGATTAACTACTGAAAACTTTTTTACCAGTATTGAATTAGCCAATAAACTGTTAGATAAAAACATTACCTTGTGTGGTACACTGCGTAAAAATAAACCCTATATTCCAAAAGAACTACTTCCAGCAAGATATAAAAAGGACTTTTCAAGCATGTTTGCTTTTATGGAAAATAAAACCTTAGTTTCTTACGTACCAAAGAAAAATTCAGCAGTTGTGCTTTTATCGACAGAACATAACGATGACAAAATAAGTGGAGAGGAAACTAATTACAAACCAGATATTATCTTATACTACTATAAAACAAAGGGTGCAGTAGATACAACAGATTTTTTTTCATCTGCTAGACATTGATGGCATCAACGCCTATAAACTTTGGGTGTTGAAAAATCCAGATTGGAAACAAAATCGTTTGGATAGAAGGAGAATGTTTTTGTTGGAGTTGGACCAAAATTAATTTAAAAAATATAATTCGTAGGTACCAAAATGACAAGTCATTGCATTCCAATATAAAACAATCCATGTTAACCATTTTGCCAGAGTTGAAAGTAAGGAACGAACAACCTGTTCCCGTTATAGCAGCGATGTTTCTTATGCGATAGAAGTAAAGACAGGAAATCTTGAAAGTTTTGTATTTAGTGTAATCAGTTCGTATGTACAGAACATTAAAAAATTATAACAGTTTGTAATAAGTGTGATATTTAAATTATTATTTAAAATGTCACTTAACAATTTTTCCTTTTGTTTATAATCATTTTATATTATTTTTACCAAATGTGTTTACTTGTAAGTGAATATATATTTTTTTTATAACCAGAAACTATGTAGTTTTGATATTTCTAAAAAAATAACAATAAAGCAAAAATGTTGTACATTTGCACCCCACTCGGTATTTAATGTAAGTTTTGACCACGGGTTTATGAAGGTTTAAGAAAAACTACCTCCGGAGGGCGAATAATTTTTGCTGGAAGGTTTTTTTAAATTGAAGTGCTTAAAAATAATGAAATGCGAAAACTTGAGTTTGTCGCAGCGAAACAGCAATTTAATGAATACATATCTATTTTTACAGACTTATATTTGGTCAGTTGCAAATTATTGTATGTATTTATTTTTAATGGAAAATACAGTAAGTAAAAACCAAGATAAAAGGCCTGAGGATGCGTTAGGGAAATAGTTGTTTTTTTCTAAAAAGTACATTTTAAATAAAATATATATTAGAGAGTCAAAACAACTAAATTTGTTAATTTTAAGTCTAATAAAATTTAGTTGTATTAATTAAAACCAAATTAAGAATTTGTACATTTTTATTCTTTAAATACAAACAAGATTTTTTTAATACTAATAATAAACGCACCACAAAACTAATCTGTAACACTCACTATCAAAACACAGACTGTAAACATAAACAATAACGTGACGATTAAGTTTCAGCTACCTGCGGTATTCTCAGCCTGCAATTTCTTATATCATTGCAGTGTTGCGACATTTATTGAAACCTTACAGATGTCGCATCTGAACAAACCATAAATGTTTCAAACTGCGTTTAAGTTTTACTATAAAAGTACAAATAATTGCAATATATTTTTGTGAAACATATATTCCATATGACTTTTAAGAATGTAGGGAAGACTATTTGAGAAACTTAGCAATCTTATTTAGCAATTTTTTTTAGGCTTTACTACAATTTTAACAATAATTAGAATCGTCAGGTAAAAACAAATTTTTTTTATTGTGTAACAAATCTGTAATTCGTAAATGCGTATTTTATCAACATGGTGTTGCTTTATAAGCCTCTTAACCTCACTTTTAATCTTTAATTAAAATATTATTTTTTTTCATTTTTAATAAATTTTTATATCACCTTTCTACATTGAATAAACTTAATCTCGACGCCACATATACGATCATCAAGAGAAGTTTAACCTTACTTTTCTTTCCCGTCAACATTTAATTCAATCCTACGATTTTACACCGTATAATTTGATTCAACACGTACCGAACTAATTTAGTTCTTGTGTGTTTACATCAAAAATCAAACGGTTAGTTCAAATAAAGTTCGCATATAGTCCTTGGTTTGAGTACTAAACTGTCGGTGTAAACATGACCATTGACTCTAGCACAAAATATAATTACGGTGTTGTCCGAAAAGATTAAGTATTATCATTATCCACCGATTCGTTACATTTGGACTTATCATTTACATAATGTTTCAGTTACATACGACATTACATTAAATAAATTGTTTTATACTTTTTATACACCAATTAAACGCCGTAGAAAATTGTTGTAAGTTCTTCAGCGTCACATGAAAACTTTTCTTGGAAATAACCTACAAATTAAAAACCAATTATCTTTACCCAATCCAAACTGATAATAGAACAGGGAAAATGAGATATAAACTTGAAAATTGGTCATATTAATTAAATCGACATTTTTCGTGTTATGGCGTCGCGAAGGAAAAAATAATTTAAACAATTTTTCTTTTGCGACCCCTTCCCCCGCAAAAAAATGACGGAATGCCACGCTAAAGCACTCAGGTTTTGCGGGCAACATCTTTAATCTATTCCTACGAATTAATAAAAATAATAATCATAATAATAATAATAATAATAATTTATCCATAATAAAACAATATACAATATTCGAATAAAGAGAGAAGGATTCGATTGTTGGCAGTGAAAGTGAAAGGTTGTGAATTGGCTGCAGTCTCAAAAATTGTTATTGTAAATAATTCAATTGGGACGATAAAGTAGTATTTTAATAATTAAAGTGAAGGACATTTAGTGGTTTTAATTTAGTTTAATAGTGTAAGGAAAAAGCAGATAAATTATTGTAAATAGGTATTAATGTGGACTATATTATAAGGCAAAGGATAAGTAATACACGAAAGTGCGGCCGGAGTTTCCGACTAGATAACGGTACAAGTGCGCGCTAGTGATAAAAGTATATAACGGGCAATAACTTTTACGGAATATTTACATTATTTGTAAATTTGTGTATATGCATTTTAATTGAAATAAAAAGAGAAGAAAAAAAAAAAAAAGAGAAAAAAAAGGGAGGGGGGGAAAAAAAGAGGAAAAAAAGAAAAAAAAAAAAAAAAAAAAGGAAGGAAAAAAAGAAAGAAGGAAAAAAGAGAAGAAGTACAAAAACCCTAGAACGCCGGAACAGGAAAGAAATAAAGAGATGGAATACGAATGTCAATACAACGGAAAATATAAAAATGGATAAACTGACAGAAGTGATAATGGAGATGAGGAAGGAAATGTGGGAAGGATTCAGAGAATGTAAATGGGAAATAATAAAGCTGAAAGAAGAGATGGAAAGAAAAGAAAAGCATGGGAGCAGGAAAAGAAGAATTGGACAAGAGAAAGGCAAGAGTTGGAGAATAGAGTGAGTAGCATGGAAAATGCAATGGAGAGGCACGAAAGAGATAGAAGGAAGAACAATATAGTAATTAAAGGGCCTATAAAGATAAATCAAACAATTACGGAAGCAACAAAGGAAATAATTAAAGAAAAATAAGAGTGAATGTGGAGATAAAAGATGCATATATGGTAGGTAAAGGGAAGGAAACAGTGCGATAGTGGTGAAGTTAGGAAGCTGGGAGGAGAAAAGGCAAGTAATGAGAGAAAAGAGTAAGTTAAGAGGAACAGAAAGTGTATATAGATGATGATCTAACAAGGAAAGAAAGAGAAATGCAAGAGGAAATAAGAAAGGAAGCTAGAATACAGGAAAAGAAGGCAGGAGAGTGAGAGTGGGATATGGAAAGGTATGGATTGATGGTGTGGAGCACAGATGGGGATGGAAGGAAGGAAAATTAAAGAAGTGGAGTCCAAAAACTAGAAAAAATAAGGGAGGGGAGGGGGTGAGAAAGATAAGGAACAGGAGTGCAGAAAAAGGAGGGCGGAAATAAAATACTATTTTGGAATGTGGCTGGTATGAAGAACAAAGGTAGAGGGTTTTGGAGGTATATAAGAAAATTTAAAATGGTTGGGTTGACTGAAACATGGATAGAAGAAAAAGATTGGGAACAATGGAAAGATAGGATGCCGGAGGAATTTGAATGGACAATACAATACGCGGAAAGGAAAGAAAGAAGAGGAAGGGCAAAAGGAGGAATAATTGTAGGGGTGAGAAAAGAATGGGAAATAGTGGGAAAAAACCGGCGGAAAATGTAGAAGGGCTAATAAAACAAATATAAGGACAGAGAAGGGTGATAGTTACGAAGTAATTACGGTGTACGGGAGGAGAATGGAGGAAACAAGGAAAAAATAGAAAATGTATTAAAGGAAAGGGAAGAGGAAGAAAAGATAATAATAGGGGAGACTTTAACGCAAGAATAGGAGAGGAAGGTGGAATGATGATAAAATGGAAAAGAAAAAAAGAAATTCAAAAGACAAGAAAATAAATGGGCAAGGAAAAAATTGATTGAATTTTGTAAGGAAAGAGGATGGACAGTGTTGAATGGCAACATGGAAGAAGAAGGAATAGGGGAATACACGTTTATAGGAGGTAGGGAGAGTCGGTGATTGACTACGTGGTGAATAATTGAAAAGTGCTGGAGGACGTACAGGAGTTTAGAATAGGAGAAGGAGAGGAGTCAGACATCAACCATTGGAACTAACGATAGTGGGGAAGGAGGAGAGAGAAAAGATTTGAAAGATGAAAAGAGCAACAGTGGGGAAAAAAAAAAAAAAAAAAAAAAAAAAAAAAAAAATTTTAAAAAAAAACTTGAAGAGAATTGGGAGAGACAAGAGGATATAGAGGACGAAATAAGGATGATAGTAGAGAAAATGGAAGAGGCTACGGTGACTAAAGAGTATAAGAAGAGAGTGGGCGAGTTAGGAAAACGATATGAATGGTGGAATGGAGAGTGTCAGAGGGCAAAGAAGGATATGAGAAAAGGGAGAAAAAAAAGGAAAAAAGGCAAAAAAAAAAAAAAAAACAAATAGAGGTAGAAGAGTTTAGAAAGTTAAAGCTGAACCTCAAGGTAGTTTGTGATAAAAGAAAAGAAGAATACAAGGAGGAGGGGGGAAAAGATACAGAAAAATCATAAATGAAAAGCAAGTATGGGATTTGTTAAAAAGATGCAAAACAGAAAAAAGAGCAGATATAAGAGTAGAAGCAAAAATGGGAGGAGAATTGCAAGGAAAAATTGAGCGGAATAGAAGATGGGATTGGATTAAAAGAGGAGCATAAAAATAAATGGAGAGAGAGAGAAGGAGATATAGGAAGAGAGGAAATGGAAGAAGCTATCAGAAAAATTAAGAGAGGAAAGGCAGGAGGCACAGATGGAAAAAAAAAAAAAAAAAAACAAAAAAAAAAACAAAAAAAACAAAAAAAAAAAACAAAACAAAATTCAGGAAAAAAAAAAAAAAAAAAAAAAAAAAAAAAAAAAAAAAAAAAAAGCACCCAAAAAAAAAAAAAAGGTAAAAAATAAAAACAAAAAAAAAAAAAAAAAACCACAAAAAATTACAGACCTAGTAAGCTTATTAAATGTAGGGTATAAAGGTGTAGGGGAAATTTTAAGAAAAAGATTAGTAAAAGAATTAGAAGAAAAAGGTTACTACCAGATTGGCAGGCGGGTTTTAGAAAAGGGAGAGGTACGATAGATAACATCTATATACTCAAACATTTAATCAATAAGCAAATTGAAAAGAAAGGAGGTAAAATGTGGGCAATTTTTATAGATGTGAAATCGGCGTTTGATAGGGTAGGAAGGGAAAGTATGTGGAGATATATGAGGAAAAGAGGAATAAGTGAAGGATTAGTAGGAGCAATTGAAGAATGTTATTTGGAAACAACATGTAAGACAAAAGTAAAAGGAGAAATGGGGAATGGGTTCAAAACATTAAGGGGACTGAGACAAGGATGTCCAATGAGCCCATGTTTATTTGCGGCGTATATAGGAGACATGGAAGAAGAATTAGAGAAACAGCAAGTGGGGGATAGTAGTGGGAAGGAAAAAGTAAAGGTGTTGGCGTACGCAGACGACATAGTGGCAATAGCAAAGAGTGAGGAAGAAATGAAACAGACTATAAATGGAATAAAAAGTACTTAGAGAAGAAAGGATTGAGGCAAATGTGGGGAAAACAAAGATCATGGAGTTTAAGAAAAAAAGGAAGGGATAGGAAAATAAAATGGTGGTGGGGAAGAGAAGAAATAGAAAAGTTGACAAATACAAATACCTAGGATACGTTATAAGTGCTGACAATAGCAATAGAGACCATATAAAAGAGCTAGAACAGAAAGGAAACAAGATAGTAAGGCAAGTGTGGGGCATAGGAGAAAGAATATTCGGAAAGGATTTAGAGAAAAGAAGATGGCTGTTTGAGAAGATGGTGACAAGTGTTTTGAAATATGGGGCAGAAATATGGGGATGGAAAGAATGGTATGAGCTGGAGAGGATCCAAGAAAAGTATTGGAAATGGACATTAGGTTTAGAAAGAGAAACACCAGGATACATAGTAGAGGACGAAGTCAAGTTAGAAAAATAAGGATACAAACCGGGAAAAGGGCGATGAGGTATGAGGAGGGGATAAAAAGTAAGATAGAGAAAGAGATATTAAATGAATGTTGGAAGGAAATAGAAATGCAGAGGGTAAAATTTGGCGAAGAAGAGAGAAAGTTATATTATGAAAGAGGGGGTATGCACGAGAAGAGATAGCAAGAATAAGAAGAGAAGGAAGATCGGTAGAAATGGACATTATAAGAAGGGATTTAGATTTGCAGGCGCAGGAAAGAGCTGGAAAAATAAAAGAAGGAAAGTACAACGTAAATTACTGGGAAATAAGATCAGATGAAAAACCAAAATATTTAACGGGAAGGATTGGATTAAAAGAAAAAGAATTATAGCGAGGTTTAGGGTAGGGAATGAAGAAAGGAAAACAGATATTGGAGAGAGGACATAGATAGAAAGTGTAGGATGTGTGGGAAGGTGGGAGAACTTATATCACATAAGTAGAGAATGCGAGGAAGTGAGAGTGGAAGAGAGAGAACGAAGGGAGTTGCTGGGAGGAGGAAGGGATAGAGTGGATGAAAGAAATAATTAAAAGAAGAGAAATAATAGAAAATAGAAAAGAGTCATAAGCAAGGTATAAAGCAAGTCAATGAAGAAGGGATTGATAAGAGGTGCAGTTGGGGAAGAGAAGAGGAGGAAGAGAGGAAGGACCGATTAAATTTATTTTTTATGTGTAGAGTGAAAAATAGTTTAGTTCAATTTGTAAGGAAAATCGAATTCTTTGTTTATTTATAAAAACAAATAAAATAAATTGAATTGAGAGAAGAGAGAAAGCCCCAAAAACTAAATAAGTTGTGCGGGGCTCCTACTTGGACTCTATAACCCTGTCACATTGTCTCAAGGAACAAATAATTGGGTTAGTCGAATTAAGGTGACCAGAACGAGTTTCAAGGAAGGAACAATAACAAAAAATTTTTATCTATATTCTTGCAAAGGTAGGTATTAAATTATTTGAAAAAATATAATTTTACGTCTACTATAGCGAATGCAACGCGTCTCTGTTAGTATTTAGTACAAACAATTTAATTCGTTCTTCGATTAACGTGATAGAGTTTATATAAATATTTTTTATATTTTCTGTATATGTCGGGTAAGAAATTATAGATAGTTTTCGACATATAGTCAACTGATCTATGACTTATAGATGTTTTAGTTTTATGGAGAATTAGATCTTTTCTAACTCTGGTTCTAGTGGAATAATTATGGTTTATAAATTTTAAGGAAGTTCTGTTCTTATTCAAAAATATTTAAAGACTATATACGTATAACTGTTTTAATACTTTTTTCCGTCGACCTCATTATAAAATTGAGTTTTACGTACTCCCTGAATAATCATAAAGTAACACTTTTTTAAATGTAATACTTTTCGTCCGCAAACACTTTTCGTCCGCAAACATCTGTCAATGTCAATTATTATTTTATGTCAAATTAAATGAAGTCGAAGTAACCAGTATGAAAACCCATTTTTAAGAAAGGATGAATTTAGTGACTACATAGGATATTACAGTACTTTAGGTACATACTGAAACATTTTAGATACTGCAGAATATTGTTTGTTTACTTCCATTTATAACCTCAATTTCTCAATCCCACACAACTTTGAACAAAAACAATTTGTTGTTCAAATTACAAGTAAATGATTTTAAGTGCTTTGAAATGATATTAATAAATTGTTTATAGTTTCTACAATGTACGAAGCATATAGAAGAGCCTAGTTGTAATCTCACAATACTCGATACATTGTTTTCAATATGTAACACTTTAACTTCTTCAAAGTTATTCATTTATAAGGTAAGACAGAATTCATACGACTTGAGATTGCTTTAGACAATTTTATTAGGTAACATTTTGATACAGAAGCGGAGTTCCGATACAAAATTTTCACGATCATAAAATACAAAACTTACAGTAGAAGTGAGTTAATTATGGGTACCTTTCTATTACTGTATTTGATTGATGTAAATAAGTAATTATGCTAATGGAAAACATAAGAACAGTAATTACTTGTGAAAAATCATTTGAATATTGATTCTGTAGCAGGAAAAAACAAAAATAGAATCATATAAGCCATCAACATTGGGTTCAAGATTTATTCGTACACAAAAACAAGGTGAATTTCACAGTTTTCAATAAGCTGAAAGAAGATTATTACATTTTTGAAACATTTTCGAGTGAATCAAAAACCTACGTTTGCATACTTTCTTACGGTCAGGCAATATTTTTATTGAATATAAAATGATTATAAGTCTGACCACGGTACAAACTCAGTCTTATAACTATTATATGTCCAATTAGTAAGAATCGACTTTAATGTGTTTAATAGGAGAAACTTCATTACATCTTTGATCATAAACAATTAAAGAAATGCATTAATTTTGAGGGTAGGCTTCCAACTATAACTACATTTTTAAATATACTTCAAAATAACACTACCTAAATGTAATTTTTATTATTTTAATAAATTATAAAAAAGTACATGTTTTACCTATTACCTATCATAATCAAGTGCTCTTATAAAAATTATGTGATTGTTGTAAACAAATGCTTTATCGGTACAATATTCGAACGCGGAAAGCTTTTATTTCCTTTAATAAATTTTGACACAAATGTTACAATACTGAACGGTGAAGTGAACATTATGTACAGTAAAATCAGAACAAACGTAAAATTTTTGTTTAAAATTACTAAACATTTTGTTTTCAGTAAACCGTAATAAATAAAAAATTAATTAATTTAAGGTCAACGGAAAAAATTAATATGTACCTCGGAAAAAAGTGCTTTTTAATAACCTCGCCTGTTTGCTTGCCTCGGCTAACGCCTCGGCCAGCAAATTCAGTCTCGTACATAAAAGTGCACTTTTTTGTCCTTGGTACATAAATAACTATTTATGTATTTTTTGCTCGATACTTGTTGAGGTATGGCGTCGTAAAGCGGCAAGTGTTTGAAAATTCTTTTCCAGGTGTAGAAACGTCCTAATGCAACGCTAGAGTACTTAAATTTTGTATTTTTACTAGCAAAAATTTTGGTCTTCTTACGAATTTGAGAAATCGCAACTTCTTGGTCCTAAAGACAAAAATTGTAGAGCGCTGAATCTCTCGCAAAACGATAACTTTGGATCGCTTGTATGTACGAGCGAGTTATAGCCGATCAAAAGTATTTAACCTTTTTACGGGGTTCCGAGGAAGGGGGTATTCCAAAAATTCAGATTTATATTCAGCAAGAACTTCCTTGCAAGCCTATGAGGTTTGTTTGTTTGCGCGATTATTTCCCACTTAACCCATTTTTCAGTATAATTTCTTTGGACTGTAAAGAAAATGAGGTTGGATCAATGTAACCTAATACAAATCTTTATAAATTCTTATCTAAGTCATTTAATTTTAATAACAGTACTTATGAATCTGTTAGTGCTTATTTCAAATTTATAATTTTATTAACAATAAGAGTTAAAAACGATGCTAGTTTATAATCATCTATTCAAATCAATATTCCTTTATACAATACTCGTTCATATGTTTTATTTTCATCACCACTAGCACGATCAAATATATACCTATATTCTCCAATTCTAAGATTATGTTCTTCTTACAATCACCATGCAAAAATGTAATTGACATATTTAACTTTAATTATAAATTATTTAGACATAAGATATTGAACATTATGAAGATTTATTTATTTATTTGTATGGTATATTTTAATATTGTATTGTGATGTAAGTGTTATGTACGGTGCCCCAGAAGATCAGTATAAACCTGTATAGTGGGGTGACAAAACCGTGTGCAACTGTGGATTGGTTCGTCTTGGCAAAGCAATTGCTTTAAAGTTTAGGAAAACCACTAAAACCTAAACATGCCTACCCTTACCCACCTTAGTATTCATATGTAATAATATTAATTAGGTGTGTAAACATTATAGAAAGTAACTAAGAACATAAAATATAACACAATACCGATATGGACCGGGGCCGGTCCAAGTGCCAGTCACGACAATGACGAAAAAAAAAGTAGATTAAAGAAATAGCAAACAATAGTTGTTTGTCAACAAGAAAAAAAGGATTTTTTCATCGAAGTCGAGTTGTCTCACGAGGCATTAGAGTGAGAGTGAATAAAAGGCTTTCCTCATGTGTTACCCACAACATTTTTCCTACTACATTTCCATAAAACCAACCAACCAACCCAAATGAAAGAAAAATTATTAATTGTAAACGTAACATATTGTTACAGGATTTCGTCACAATTTTGTACGTAAAAGCAAAAGTCAACAATTGGAGGTTACAATAGTCTCGCCTATTTTGTCTGTGTGGTCTAAGTAAGGTCTCAACCTGTCATAGCGCAACGTTGCTAGCCGCGTAATTCTAACGAACAAATGTAGGGTAACAATGTTTAGAAGTCGAAATATAAGATACTAAATTAAACAAAAGTGACTGAATAATAATAGTTATTTGTGTAACAAAATTAAATTGTTTAAGTAAGTTCCAAGCGACATTCTTGCAACATGACATATTTTTCCTCACTAGTGAGGAAAAAACAATTTTCCTCACTATTTGTAGAAAAGAAACTTCTGTTTTCTAAGTATATCGTGGAAAAAGTAATAATTTACGTTTGATATGTATACAGTTGTAATTTTTGGGTATGTCCTGTATACAACTTATATTATTATAAATAAATAAATAAAATAAATAATGAAAAATGGTAAAGTATAATAACGAGCATAAAATTACTGAAGTTAAAATCATATAAGATTGCGTATGATTCATTCTGAATAACTGCCTGAATTAATTTTGGTAAACGTATGTTGACGTTATTATGTTCTTTTTATACAGGTTTCGGTATTACCAATAATATGTAATTATAGTACATTTAACCGTCGCTCATTTTATTTAACTTCCTGCATTAATTTCTTTGTTAATTATGTAGTTATTAAACGCATTAAGGGATATTAAACCAATAATCAAAACAAAACGTCAAAATAAAGAATGTCAAAATATGAATTAAGTGTCGATTTATGATTGTTACAGTCGCACATATTAACACGGCGAACTTAAGTTTCTTGATTCTGTTTTTTATAGCACACATGAATAAAAAGAAACAGAACATTGTAACAAAATTATTATAATATGGTACATACGCAGCTTAACTAATTTTAACTATAGTTTTGAGTCCAGTGGCAGCTTGTCCATAAGATTATTTGGTCAATGACCTTCCAAAAATTTTGACTATACAGTATAACCTCTATAATCCGGACACACTTAAATTCGGACATCCAGTACTCCGGACACTAAATTACAAAAAGTCATAATCCGGACGCATTTCTTTAATCCGGACAGTCGCTGCGCGCGCAATATTTTTGCGTGTTTAAGCCTGTCAGAGCGTCTTTGGCAGTTGGGTTTACGCTGTATTATATCATTTAAATTCGCGACAAGTGCTCAGGAAGGTGTTTATTGTTACAAAATGTCGAAGAGAAAACATACAACGTTAAATTTACAACAAAAACGTGAAATAATTAGATCGGTGGATTCAGGAGAAAGTGTCAGATCAGTTGCTGTTAAATATAGTATTGGAAAATCTACAGTTTCGGATATCTGTAAAAATAAAGCCAACATAATGGATTATGTAGCGGAGGATCATAATTTAGATAAAAGGAAGACCCTAAGGTTAAGTGCATATCCAGCCATGGAAAAAGCTTTGTACACTTGGTTTGTTCAGGAAAGGGCTAGAGGTAAGTAAAAAAATGCCATTTAGGCAATTTTGTTTTATTTATAAATTGTGGTTTTTATTTTTTGTATGTGCATAAACATGCAATTAAAAAGTTCTAATTTCATTTAATTTTGTCAAATGCGTCGTCTAGAGAAAAATTAAAAGAAAAACATTTGAAAGTCCACATATGTATTCAACAAAATCATTTTCTTTTGTTATAGGAACCCCATTATCAGGGAACTTATATCTGAGAAGGCAAAGTTTTATTATCAGCAACTAAACTTAAGTGGCGATTTCAAAGCAAGCAGCGGTTGGTTGCAAAAAATTTAAAGAGAGATATGGCATAAGGCAGTTGACTATTACAGGTGAAATTCTGTCAAGCAATGTTGATGCAGTGGAGCCATTTAAAGAAAAGCTACTTTCAAAAATCAGAGAAATGGGCCTTCAACACGATCAGATTTATAATGCCGACGAAAGCGGGCTATTTTGGCGAGTCTTGCCAAACAAAACTCTAGCCCATGGTAATGAAAGGTCAGCGCCAGGGCGAAAAATTAGTAAAGATAGAATAACCTTCATGCCGTGTGCTAATGCATCTGGGTCCCATAAGTTACGATTGTTTGTTATTGGAAAATCAGCAAAACCAAGAGCTTTTGGAAATTCCTTTGTTCCTGTATCTTATAAAAAGGACAAAAAAAGGTTGGGTAACAAAGGACTTATTTCGTGAATGGTTCCATACTGAATTCGTGCCGGCAGTAAGAAAAAAATTAAAAAGAATTGAATTTACCTCCAAAAGCTCTGTTATTATTAGACAATGCCCCAGGGCACCCAGTTGATCTCAAAAGCGATGACAATCAAATCTGTGTTATGTACCTACCACCCAACTGTACACCATTAATACAGCCCATGGATCAACATGTCATCCAAGCCGTAAAACTCTATTACAGAAAGGACTTGCTTAAAAAATTGTAGCATCTGAGACTGACATTCCTACAATGTTGAAGAGCATTAATCTTAAAAACGTAGTGTTTTCGTTACACGAAGCATGGTACCAAGTGCATCCAGACCTAATCAAAAAGTCTTGGAAGCCATTGTTGTCTACCCAGGAGGTGGCTTCAGATGACGAGGATGAAGAAGAAAACATTCCTTTGGCAACTTTAACAAGGAAAATTATGAAATCGAAAGAACTCCAAAATGAATTAAATGAGGTAAAAGCTCTTGGTGAACAAATATTAGGCGCCGATATTTCAAATGAAGATGTAGAAGCGTGGATTACGGGGAGTGGCTCTGAGACTGACATTTTCCTAACAGACAACGATATTCTTGCTGAAACAAATGATGTACAGAACGATTCTTCTAGCGATGATGATGTTCAAATTGTGGCAAAAGTTAAACACCAAGATGCCGTAAGGTCCTTTAACAACTGCATCCAATGGGCATCAGAAAACAATATACCAGACAATCAAATTGAGTTACTTTTCGAACTAAAAGAATATTGCTGTAAAAAAAGATGTCGAGTCAAAAAAAACAGAAAAATATTACTGATTTTTTAAGGTAGTTCCAACGTAACTAACATTTGTTTGTTTAAACTTTTAATTACAGTACATACATATAGTACAGAATATATGTACAATACTGTTTACATTTTTCTATTTAAAATTTTTTAAATATCTTTGGCATACCTACCTATTTTTATTTTTTTATGAAAAATTACGTTTGTGGTAACTAATAAATGTTTTATAAATTATTCTGGATTTTATTTGTATCGTAACATTATGCTTTGGCTCATACTCAGTAATCCGGACAAATCACTTATCCGGACACCCCTTTACAATCTATTGTCCGGATTATAGAGGTTGTACTTTATATAAAAAAATATTCATTATTACGTGTTTTATTAAAATAGGTAATTAATTCGCAAGTACAATAACTTAAAATTTATCGGCCGTCGTTCGTCATTCATCCTCTTCAACCTTGGGCTGGCGGTGCGAATTGTCCTCATTGAATTAGATCTACCCGGAAAAACTCGAAAAACGTGCAGCGCCCGAATAAACGCGAACGTCCGAAACAATAATCAACTTTGGGTCATGAGCCGGATCCCGCAGTTTACGTTGACTTCGTATAGGGTGTACAACTACGCTCGATTTTTGATTTGATTTTCGCGTGTTTTTAAATCAATTTAAGAATTTATATTGATATGTTTACTGTTGTTGTGTTGTTTTGTAAAAATACTATTTTTTTGATTCGCGTTTGCATGCGCTATAATAGAAAATGTCGGTAGTGCAGAAAATTAAACAACTAAAAAGTGCTAACAAACTTAATTTTACAAAATTAGTTGAGTTCAAGGCAAATGGTCGTCCTTTGCCACTAAGTTTACGACAAACTAGCAAAGACAAAAATAAAGATGTTCATCGAAACTTTCGCAAGGTAATGTACGATTTAGCTAACTGGATATGTAGTTGTGAAGTATTAAATGTATTTTACAAACATTTAAAAGAGGAAATAAAAAAAACATGCTTTGTCTGCAGAACACATGAAATGCTCGGTAAATTTTGCAACCGAAGGAAATGTTGATATTCGTACAGAAAATCCCTTAGAGATTTTAATGAGAATGTTTCGAAAAATCGCTATATTTTTGAACAGAATTGTAGATTGTATAAAATTTTGCGGTGCATTTGAGTTATTTATATTTTTTAAGTATGTCTATTTTTTAAATTAATTTTTGACCTCCCAGTATGATTGACCACGAGCCGCCACTGATTTTGACTTCTATTATATAAAAGTATCATCTTCAAACTTGAAAAAACTGTAGAAGGACGGATTTTTAATTTTAGTTAGTTTTGACTTATCCAGAATTTTTTCGCATGTAGTCAATTCATGTGTAGGTACACCAGGAGGAACGAAGATAAAACTAAAATTTTATTAAACTGAGTTTATTCAAGTATAATTTTGTGTAGATAAAATTATGACAACTCTTTGTTGTGCAACTCCTTTGTAATGTTGAAGCCATCCGTAACCGTTCGTTTTTATTTCATTCTGCTTACATAATTAATTTTGAAACAAATTGTATTAAAGCTACTTCTAAAGTCTTACAGTAATTAAACTGCATTTATGAGAAAGTTTTCTAAAAACGTAAATTGTGATGTTTAAAAAATGTGTGTCGATAGGATTTGAGCATATTTAGGTCAAATATTGATATTCTAGACTATTATTATACTTTTATTTTGAATCAATTACACCTACATCAGCTCAATCTTTAATATGCTTACATTGTTCTTTTTTTAAGATGCTTTCGATCTACAAAAAATTAAAATGATGGAGTATCTCAATCTATTATAAAAACTTTGTAACCTAATTGTTATTACTGTTATTATCATTGATTTTAATAAATTATTTTACCTATAAGGATTTCTTTATTGATTTTATTTAAATCAAACGTCCTTGAATCTTAAAAACCATTCTCATGTTACATGAAACTGTTTAAAATTACAAACAAATGGTAATGAGTGAATCTAACAAAATAATAAGTTGCATAATAATTATTATTGTTTTTTTACAGTGCGAACGTTTAGTCTGGAATAATTGAAAGTATACATAAGTTCCAAATCGTTTACGATAAAAACCCTCGGACAGATTTATTTTATTTTATTAAAACGCATATTTCCTGAAATTCAAATTAATTTATTACCTCTTTTGTTTTTTTACAAAGACTTCATCTATAATTTTTTAATTGACACCACCTAATTATTTTTTAATTCACTGCCTTTAAAAGGACATTTTGCGCATTCGCTAGTCGAACGGAAATCCGATTTTCCTGGTTTAGTACGCCGGGAAATTATGCAAAAAACACCGAAATTGGACGGCCGTGATTGTGATTTCGATCATATGTGCATTACAGATTTTTCAGGTAATAGATTTTTAATTGCCGCATTTGCTACTTTTCTAATTTCAGGTGGTGTACAACACAAAATATCAGAATTACCTGATCCAGACATTTTCTTTCTTTGTAAAAAGTAAAAACTACAAACCAAATAAAAACACAAATAAATAATTAGAAATACAGAATAAAATTATTTTATTGACCGGTTATGCTTGATTTATTTTGTATGTTTATTAAGCGTCAAATTACGATTTCGATGGTTTTTGGGGATGTCTCAAAATTGGCTAATCGTAGAGCAATGCGGTTTTCACGAACCTTAACTACTTTTCTAAAACACAATTGATGGTGCATTTGAAACTTTCGTAGCCTTTTTCGTTTCTGAGCTATAGGGCGTATTTGAGAATTTGTCGTTTTGAGACCCATCGAGCAGTTTCTTTGCTTTTACAGTTAGGAATTCGATGGACGAATAATATATAGGGTGTTTCTAAGGAAAAAACCCAAGTTTGATCATTACCTGAAAAACTATTCGATTTAGAAAAATTTTCAGTACCCCACTGGGTTCTAGGAAAAATTTTACATAAGGTGTATTTTTCGTTTTTCTAACTCTAAAAGCAAGGAAACTGCCGGGGGTCCCAAAACGATAAATTTTCAAAACGCCTGTAGCTCAGAAACGAAGAGAGCTACGAAAGTTTCAAATGCACCATCAATTGTTTCTTAAAAAAATAGTCAAGGTTCGTGACAACCGCATCGCTGTTTTTGAGACACCCCCAAAAACCATCGAAAATGGTAAACTCTGTACAATTCTCATGTGTGAACAATTTTCCTCGCACATATATCGTAATAACAATTGCAGTTTTGTGTAGATTTAAACATTCTGAGTTCAGGCATATGTCATTTTGACGTTGACATAGACCAGTGGTTCCTAACCTTTTAATATTATTACCCCTGTGATCTATTACAAAAACAGATTTTACCACGACCTTAAAATGTTATCAATACAAACAATAAAAGCAAATCAAATATATTTATTAATCACAACTTGTACACTAATTTTACGGTTTTTAACGTATTTTGTAGAATTAAATAAAATATAGTTAGTGTGATGGTTGTGTATTGTTTTGCATTTACAAGTTTTTTATAGTAGGTATTATATTTTGCTTAAAGCGCATCTTAAGTCATGTTCCACATTGAGATCGGTTTCTGGTCTTTGTTTTTCAGTGTTAACTAAAGTTGAAAAATCACTCTCACATCTATAGGTGGTGCCAAATGGTATTAACATTTTTAAAAAGCCCTGTTAGCTATAACAGGATATTCGGCATTAGCTTTTAACCAAAAATGTGCTGTAAATCATAATTTTATTGAACTACTCTAGCTAAGTAGTATTCTCACGTAGTTCAAGAAATGCTACTTTTGGCCGCGACGTCTTCGTCTTTAATAATATTATCATCGGTAGTAAATGGTCTTAATATCCAAGAGCCGGACTGAAGATTTGTCCATGTCCAAAAAATATTGCTTCATTGACTCTATGACTGTAGATAAATGTTGAACCACGGAATTTTCAAACGTGATTTTGTTTGGTTCAATATTTACCGATTGCTCGCTACAGCTGTGTAAACATCAACACATCGCCAGACTGCACTTCTTCGTTGGTAATTAGTTCCAATTTTCACACAAAACCAGTTACTTTTATTCTTTGCTATCAAAAATATTTGTCATATTTCCTTGGAATATAAATATGTTCACTTCACCTGAAAAAATTTGCAAGATAGGCTTCAGCTTTTCCGACTAAATATGTTATCATTTATATTCGAGGAAAATTATTTTATTTTTGTGTTTTTCCATTTTTAAAATAAATTCTATTTCTTCACGGAGTTCATAAACCCTATTCAGAACTTGTTCTCGTAACAACAAACATACCTTCTGTGTGGTACAAAAGAGAATTAAATTTGGCACCAACTTCATCGCATAAAACTTTGAATAACCTCAAGTTTGTAGCGTTGACACGAATATAATTTACAATTTTCACTACGTCGCTCGTTCAACGTGCTTAGCAAATCTGGTGGAGGCGTCTTAACACCCAAAGCGTGGCGGTGTATCAGACAATGATTAGTTAAAACTTGAGAAGCAACTTGCTTTACCAGTGCTTGGTATCCAGAACGAACACCCATCATTGAATGCTGTACAAACGCCAACCAACTTTGACCAGTCCAGTTCGTTTTCGTCAATAAACTGTTTTAATGTTTTGAATACGTCTTCGCCTTGAGTAGTGGTGGGCAAAGATTTGCAGAATAGGTACTCCTCTTTTATATGATTATCTTTAATATAATGAGTATATACTAGTAATTGTGAGCAGAATGCTACATCCGTAGACTCATCTAATTGCAGCGCAAACATAGGACTTTCTTTAATTTCAGAAATAAAGGTTATCAAAATATCGTTATTCATTTCTAAAATGCGACTTTGAACTGTTGTATTTGACAGTAATATTTGTTTTATTTTGGCAACATGCTTCTCACCAATAATGAGCAATACTGCATCACATAAACAAGGTTTAATGAGATATGATGCTTCAAGACACGATTCATTTGTCTTTTGTACATTTCCTGTGAAATCCAATCGCGAAGCCTTCAAGACGCTCTCTTTTCTCTTAAAAAAAATTATGTCTTTTCCTATGAACACTTTGTGAATTTTCTTGAAATGTTCTTTAAGTTTGCTCGGTTTCATGCTCTCCGGATTAAGAACTTTATTACATAATATACACTGAGGCTTTTCTATATTCCGGACTACAATATTTGTAAAACCCTATTGTAAAAAGGTTTCTTTATAAAAGCGATTTTTCCCAGACGTATAAGTAAAAGCCATGTCACCGAAAACAATTGTAAAAATATTACGGATGCTTAATAGAAAAATAGATAGGTATACAGGGTTATCCAAAAGTATGGAAACCTGCTTATACCTTAAAAACCGCGAGGATTAGCGGTATGAAACTTTTGGGAAGTATCTATGACATACTTCCGGACATTTTTTATTCTTTATAAAATTTTGATACGATGCTCCAATTACGAGTAATTGATATCAACTTCTGATTTTCAAATGGCACCATACTAGTTGACTGACATTTTTAGATTCTACATGAAATTCTGTATGCAACAGTGAACATAAAAATTATTTAATATGATAAATGTTATTAAAAATATGATATAAAAAGTTCAGTTTGATAGTCAACTTTATTGCTTGTAGGCGGGTACCTGTCTCGTAAGTACTTGTTTGGGAAAACAATAACCAATAAGAGCTTTTGTGTGTTAAATAGAATACTTAATCCTTTCTTAGCAGTGCAGTGGAGTATCTTTTATTTCTTTTATTTATTTTTTACGGATAGGTATACAATTTTGTAAAAAATAATGTTATACAAATTTTTGTTTGTTGTCTTAATGAGAATACTTTACTGGTAAATATTTACATTAGAAAGTGGATAGGTGTTTTTTAAGGTGCTATAGATAATAAAATTCCATCCCATAAGACCCTAAAAAGGGCCATGTGTTAAGCCTTGAATTTAGTTCAAGAAGTTTTCAAAATGCCCCTTATTTGTTTCTTCACAATACCGTAGTCGATGTTCAAATTCAATTATACTTCTTTGAATTACATCAGGAGGAATTGCCTCACATTCTGTTATAAATTACATTGGCATACACCTTGTTTTTTAAATAACCCCACAGAAAAAAATCGAGTGGCGTGAGATCTGGTGATCTAGGTGGGCTCTCAATGAAACCTCCTCACCCTATCCAACGATTTGGAAACGTTTGGTTCAAAAACGTTCTTACTTGTCGACCATAGTGGGCTGGAGCGCCATCCTGCTGGAACCATACATATTTATCTTGCTCAAATAAGTGGTTTAAAGTGGGCACAATCCAAGTATAACGCACTATTTAGATTGCCTTGGATAAAAAAGGGCCCAACTATTCGGTTGTTTATGATGCCAGCCCAAACGTTCAGCTTCTGTGAATGCTGAGTATGGCATTCTACCATCCAGTGTGGGTTTTCCAACGCCCAATATCTAAAGTTGTGCTTGTTAACTTGCCCATTTAAACAAAATATTTTAAATCTTTTCCCCTGAAAACTTTCACAGAATTGAAGCCGTCTGTTGTAGTATTCGGCGTCTAGTTCTTGGTGAAACTGAAGCTTGTATGGCTTTGCGTTTGCGTTTTTAGAATTCTTTGCACTGACGTACTGCTGATGTCGTGATTCAGTACCAGTTGGTTGGTTGAAGTGTTTGGTTCTTCAATAACATTCTGAATAACCTCAATGCTCGTATCCAAATCGGTGGCAGTTTTAGCTCTTCCACTTCGTCAAATATCTTTCACACTTCTGTGTTCAAACCATCTTGCATACGTTTTTTGAACGGCAGATTTTGTAATTGGTACTTCCCTTTTGGATGATTTGCATTGATAATGTCGCTGGTAGCTAGATGCGTTCTTCTTCTATCACCGTAACCAAAATAATCAAAAATTCGATACGATCCGCTTCAGTGAGTTCCATTTTAAAAATATGAAAACTGTTACGTACTTTAACACAGTAACACCACAATGTATAATATGAAAAAAATTCCTTAAACGCACTTTATTTACCCATACCAACTGAACCTTATCGATAATGAGATTTTGTCCAGGTAATTAAGCAGGTGTAATTATTTGTATTACAAACATATTTATTATTCCCAAATAAAGATGCTATTAGAGACAAAGGTAAAGAAAACTGTTAATGACACTATTATGACGAATTGATTAAAAAACGAAAACAAATTCCAAAGATTTAACCAAATTAACAATAATACATTACCTACTAGGTATTTAAACAATTTTTGCATTTCTTCTATTATCTATAGTATTTAAAAAATACCTATCCACTTTCAAATGTAAATGTTTAATTGCCAGTAAAGTGTTCTCATTAAAATAACAAACAAAAATTTGTATAACGTTATTTTTGTAAAAATTGTATACCAATCCGTAAAAAAATAAATAAAAGAAATAAAAGATATGCCACTGCACTGCTCAGAAAGGATTAAGTATTCTATTCAACACAAAAAAGCTCTTATTGGTTATTGTTTTCCCCAAACAAGCAATAATGTTGAAGGTCAAACTGAACTTTTTATATCATATTTTTAATAACATTTATCATATTAAATAATTTTTATGTTCACCGTTGCATACAGAATTTTATGTAGAATCTAAAAATGTCAGTCAACTAGTATGGTGCCATTTGAAAATCAGAAAGTGATATCAATTACTCGTGATTAGAGCATCGTATCAAAATTTTATAAAGAATAAAAAATGTCCGGAAGTATGTCATACATACTTCCCCAAAGTTTCATACTGCTAATCCTCGCGATTTTCAAGATATAAGCAGGTTTCCATACTTTTGGATAACCCTGTATAAACAATTACTTGTAATATTGTTGAGAAACAAAAAATCAATAAGTAATAATTTTATTGTCTTTTTTGTTGATTCTTGCTTTCAAAAACATGTATTTTAA
Source organism: Abscondita cerata (assembly GCA_030710515.1). NCBI lineage: Eukaryota > Metazoa > Arthropoda > Insecta > Coleoptera > Lampyridae > Abscondita > Abscondita cerata. The sequence goes on along the minus strand of JALBCR010001462.1, from coordinate 96,129 downwards.
GTAAATTACTCAACGTAAGTATTAGGTTTGAAACAATAGAACAAGTTCGTACACGAGTTATCTCGATCTTAAACAGCCGCACGGCGCGCGGAAAGCGGGTGAGCGCCTATCCATATTTTTTTATTTTTGCTATCTAGTTAGGTATTTTATTAGATTAACAGATCATTATTATTAGGTTTTTTGTTACCCCAACAGAATAGTTGATTTACCCTTACGGGAGTAATTATTTCTTGGTTCGGAACCGCGGACATAGACAGTTCCCAAGATATTAATTTTTAAACTAAAACAAAAACTAGAGATATTTTTGAAACAAGTTATAAAAAAAGACACTCTGTCACTTGGTAACAATAATTCATTTACCTTTACCTTGAAGAAAACGGTTCCATATAGCAAAAAATCGAAACTTTGAGTATGATTTTTTGATTTTCGATCAAATAAAGAACCATTTTCTTCAAGGTAAAGACAAAAAATATCATCACCATATCACATGATAAAGTGGCTTATAGAAATTTTTTATCACTTGTTTTAAAAACTTGTCTATAGTTTTTGTTTAACTTTAAAATAAATATCTCGGGAACTGTCAATGTCAAAGGAAACTGCAAAACATTGTCGGTAGTGCAATTTAAAAAAATTGGGTGTTTTCCATTGTTTTAGATTTATTAAATTTGTACGTTATCGTATTCTAATCATTATAATATATCTTATAAGTGGTACTAAAAAGTTAAAAATTGCTTGTACCCAAAAAGTTTCTTGAAGTTCAAATAAATTATATTTAGCTGAACGTAACGCCATTCGCTGTGACGCCAAAAGTCATATGTTGAAAGATGTACGCCAAATTTTTTCTCTAATTCAATATTCATTACAAGTGACTATCAACAACTAACAGGTGCAGAAAACCTTCTTCAACGTTTTATAAGTAACGTGCTGTGACTTGTACAAGTGGTAATCACACGAACAGCAGGGCAGCGACGGTTACTTATATGACAAATTCGTTTTAAACGGGAAAATGATTTTTTTAATTCTCGAAATTATTACAAACTTTAATTTATTAATTTTTGAAAAAAATGTAATGCCCAATTAATGATGACGTCATTGCGAAAAAGTAGATATAGTAAAAAATTAATTTGAATTTCACAAAATATGCTCTTTAAAAAAATTGACCTGTCCGAGGGTTTTTGTCGTAAACAATCTGAAATTTATTTATTTCAATTGTTCCAGACTAAACCTTCGCATCTTATAGATTACACCATTACAGTAAACCTTATTCAAGGTGCACGACAGAAACCTGTAAAATCTTTAAATAAAATAAAACTAAAAGTTTTTTTGAGAAAATCGTAATTACTACCTAAGAAAAATCGTAATAAGCATTCGAAAAACCAGAGCGCTTCACGTTATCTAATAGTTTTTTTAATTGTATTTTTGAGATTTAGATTGTTATGAGTATTTGTTTGTATACAAGTAATAATCACAAGTGTTTCAATCCTCGGTGCTGTCCCTACATCAGTATATATACGAGGGTTGCCTTTTAAGTGTCGGGAATGAAGAAAAGTGTAAGAGGTATAATAACGCATTTTTTAAATTATTTTTCAAAGTACTTTCCGCGATAGTCAATGCACTTTTGCATTCGATGGAACCAGTCGTTATAGCATTTATTCCATTCCGTAGTAGGTGTAGTTAAAATCGCTGTTTTGTAGGCATCCACCGCTTCTTCAGACGTCTGGAACCACTTTCTTTGTAGCATATTCCTGATTCTTGGGAATGTAAAAAAATCATTGGGGCTTAGGTCCGGGCTGTATGGAGGATGATGAAGAACTTCGACATTTTGCTGTTCCAAAAACGTCTTTGTGGCTCGAGCGGTGTGCGAGCTTGCATTGTGTAGATGGAGCATAATGCGTCGATTTGGGTTATCTTTCCGAGGCTCGGCGATCACTTCAGGCAAGCAATGGTCATATACCATTGAGCATTAACTGTTCTTTGATTTTCAAGAGCAATCGTTGCTACATGCCCTGATTTGGCAACAAACGATGCAACTATTTTCTTGGCAACGCTGCGAGCGAACAACTTTTGTCGGTTTCAGTTCACTTTGGAAGACCCATACTGCAGATTGGCGTTTCGATTCAGGCTCATAGCTATAGATCCATGATTCATCACTACTTACGATGTCGTAAACGTGTTTTGATGCTCCTGAGTTGAATTGTTGTAGAGTTTTTCGACACCAAAGGACTCGAGCTGCTTTCTGTTCTTCTGTGAGGAGATGCGGTATCCACCGGGAAACCAATTTTTAACACCTACTTCTTCGTGTAAGATCTTTTGAACTGAGGTCCTTGAGATGTCCAATGATGCCTGAATCTCACGGTATGTCACATGACGATCTTCCAGAACCATGTTGCAAACAGCGTCCACGTTTTCAGTAGTGACGACGGTTTTTGGTCGCCCTTCACGCGGTTCGTCACTGAGGTTAGAGCGTCCTCGCTGAAACTTTGCATACCAGCGATAAATGGTTGTCTTTGATGGTACTTCTTCGCCAAAAACAGCAACAAGTTCTGCGACGCATTCTTGCTGGGTGAGGTTTCGTTGAAAGTTATAAAAAATAATCGTGCGGTATTGTTTCGGACTTAATTTCATCTCGTACACCGACTTTGGAACTTTAACACGCCACGGTTTAAAAACTATTAGGCCGATCTAAATGATATTTTGACATTGACATTGACAAATACCAACAGTTGTTTATAAACAGTTTTTCTGGTTGCTAGGTGATAAGGAACGTTCTATTCCCGACACTTAAAAAGTAACCCTCGTATATAAAATTTTCTTGTCACAGTGTTTGTCCTCGAATTCCTCTAAAACGGCTCAACCGATTTTAATGAAGTTTTGTATATATATATATATTTGGTAGGTCTGAGAATAGGTTATTATTTATTTTTTATGCTCATATGTGTAATTGTTTAATAAATATTAATAATTGCATAGTAACAGCCGGCCCGCAAGCCCTGGCCAATGGGAGCGCTTCCTGCCCTGGCCAATGAGAGCGCTTCCTACCCAAGCCACGCCAACGTTACTGACGGGAAAAACTGACGAGTCTCCTGAAATCTTGGTCAAGGGTGTTTGTGGAATGTAAAACGTTTGTCTTACTGTAAATTTTTGAATATGTTTTGTTGTGTCAGAATCTGTCAAGTCATTGTACTGAAATAAATAAGTATGAAATTTGTAGGTCACTGATGAAGTAAGTGTGACAGTGACATAATTATTTCAAACGTAAACTAAGACAAACGTTTTACAGTCTACAACCACCCTTGACCAAGATAATTTTTGATATCCCGGTAGAAGATTCCGATTTCTCGGGCATGCAATAGAATGCACACGATTAATCTATTTACATCAGTGGCATAACAATAACACTATATACATTGTATATGAATAACTCTGTTGTAACGATTTCAAGCTAAAAAAATGGTCTAAACCACCATTTTATGCTTATTTTGCAATGTACTACTCTTAAAGAGAACAATAAAATAGTTTGAGCCCTACATTCACCGAAGTTTTTTAAATCTGTCTCTAAAACTAGTTTTAGTAAAATTACCATTGTCTATAATTGCAGTTTCTTTGCAGATAATTTTTGAGTTAAAACGTAGCGGTGAATAGTTCAAATTTAAAATTAATTTTAAAGCTACTTTTAAAAATACTTTTAAGATTTAAAAGAGGCGGTGAATACAGGTTATTGTGTTAAATGTACACACATAGTTGTTTGTGCCATGCTTTGAATAATACCAAAAATTCAGCAAATTTGGAAGAGCCTGCAATTTTACATTAAAAAAATCTTGAAATATCAATTTCTCTTGAGTTTTTATAAATATTTAATAGTAATCGAATTGAAAAGTGCTAATCAATACTTAAATTGTAGTCTCTACGGGTTAACCGAGTTTCATAAATTGTTACGCCTTGGGGATGTTATGTGTTGTTTGAAAATATTTTTTTTAAATTTACTCTAAACTAGAGAACATGTAATTTGATTTGGCTACAAAGGAATATTTCGTTTTCTCAGTCTAAGTATGTTATTCAGTATGTTTAAAAGCAATATACCTACACGCTAACAAAACAATTTGTAACCTTTCTAAATTGATTACTAAAAAATTTTGTAGTTTGCTGTTTAGAAAATAAACTCTTTGGTGATGTTAAATGTACTGAAGTGCTTTGTGTATTTGAGTTTGTAAAATTAAAATTTCCACAGTTTATTTTAAAATTGTTCATTTTAATTTTTCCTGATTATTTTTTAGAGAGAGTATATTTGACAGTTACCCTTTTCATTTTAAATAAAATCTCTAAAAAAATTTTAGTTACGTATTAGGATATTCGTTTCAATATCATACATTACGTAATTTCCAATTGTATCTGCTTGTTCTAAAAAATCTTTGAAGAACAGGAATGTATCAAAGAAATAAAAGGCCATTAACTACATTCGAACCCTTATTTTCTTTTGTACATTTTGCTCTTTATGTAGGTTCTAATGCATTTCCTTTTAGACCTACAACCGTACAATAGATATTCAAAATTTTCGAGAAATAACTAAGTGATACGGTATTATGTAAGATATTATTATAAAGTAAAATCTGAAAATACAAATGACTACAATAATACCTAACAAAAGGTATCTACAACAATGCAAATATTCTTAACTAATTTAATTTAGTTTATTACTGAAAACAAAGGCCCGCAATTAGTTACATCCAAATCGAATGTTCTTAAAATTAAAACAAAATTAAAATATACAGTACATATAGAATTAACTTGTGTGTCTTTTATTCTCACAATTTAATGAATTAAAATTTGAAAAACGAGAATCTATACCTACTTATTGTAGCAAATATAACAGTTTTTATTTAGAAAAATTTTTTAAAATGATGATGTTTTTATTATGAAAACTCGATTTTAAGTGTTTGGCATCTTCTCATGTAATTTTGACATATAAAGTAACATTTTCCATATTCTAAGTAGGTATTGAAATATTAACTCGTACTTTTTTTTTTTTTTTTGTTTTTTGGTGGTTTTTAAAAAAAAAAAATTTACCCTACCCCCCCCCATTATCACATTTATCACAAAAATGTATGCGTTTCTTTACTGGTTACATAAATAGACATTTAGTTCAAAGAAAGTATTGTCATTAAATCAATTTCCTCATTTCAAATAAGAACCTAATATCATAATTTATTTTATGTGGAGTGCATTTTATTGAATTGAAACTCTCTATTTATTCATACACCAGTTGGAAATAAACATTAAATAGTTTTCAACTATTTGTTGAGTAGTGAATATTATTTATTTCCAAACTTTGAACTTTTCTACCAAATAAAAATTTATAATAATTTGACAAAAGCATTCAGCTTTAAATCTTCATGTGAGAAATGTCATTCTCTGGATGTAGCTAACTTCAAGTTCAAACAATTCGCTAGAACTTCTTTTGATTATCTTCAAGATATTATTTTACTACTATAAAAGCGTCAAGGTTGTGAATGCGAAATAAAAACAATAACAACGATAAGATTTGTAGCAATACTATATTGAGATTGAGATATACTGGAAACAGTGTTTTGCAAAAAGTTATGCTGATAGAGATAACCTACTACCATATTATACTAAAAAGAATGAAAGATTTTAAAATGTATTTTCGATTTGATAAAATATCGATTGATTATAAAACAAAACAAAATCAAAAATAAAATAAAAATCAATTTCACTGATTTTACAACTCAAAATCGACTCCCCTTGATTGTCTGACAACAGAAGGACAATTCAAATTGAAAGTAGATAGTAAATATTAATACTAAATCTACATGAATATACGGGACATCTCTTACAAATAATTTAACGCACTCTAGTGTATAAAACACAACAACTTTAATTAACTAGCACGGTTTTGACAAGATGGTAATGGACATATCTGCCCAAACGATCGAACAAAGTCTCCAGTAAGAGAGTTTTAACTAACGCAACACGACCGAAATCCATCCTTTCGAGAAATGTCTTTATGATAGGCCAAGTTATTTGTCTGAGCAAAAAAATATTTAAAGGTAAGCTGGTCATCAATTCTAGATGCACTGCCTTTGTATTAAAGTAAACAAATAACCAAATTTATGCTTTTACGAGTTTATTGGTTCGAGTTATTTTATCTTTAATTAAAATGGGGCCTGCATAATATACGCCAACAGTAAAAGTAATGATAGAACCTAAGTTGCGCTGATTCGTCTAGAAGACGTCACTATAATTTCCCAACTCCAAAAGACAAGGTACGACGTCCTTGTTGTTGTTATTTCAACAGTTATGAAGAAATCTTAAAACAAAAGACAAAGACTATGTGAGCCTTGTGAAAGGAGGAGGTTTTCGAAATAAAATCTTTGACCTAATATTAAATGTAAATTCAGTTTCGTGTGTTAGAAGAAGAGCATCATGTTCAATTCGAGACTGTTTTATCTCAGATTTAAAATGATTATTCTATGTAGGAATTTTAGATATTTTTATATTAGGCCAGTCTGATGAGGGATGGTACCGAAAGTAGGTCGCAACTACCACATTTCATTTTTACTAAGTTGTGAAGCGGATGAACGTGTGATGCCATGTCCAGCAGGGGATTTTTGTTTGGTGGAACATATCTCCAAATGAAGTGTTTAGTACTGTATTGGATTATCGAAATCCGTATTAGAAACGAACGGTTTTAAGTCACATGGACGAGTGCAAGGTAACAGTAGAGTCCGTCCAACAATATATCTGAGTAAAAAGTTCTCGCATAATTTGTAACTTGACTAATCAACTTTGATAACAAAAAAGCGCCTAACTATTCCAAGCGTGGAATTGAAATTATCTTCAATTGGGCTACCTTAGTCTTGGCCCACCATAAACGAACGTTTCGAATACTATCCGTACGAACCGTGCAAACATACACAACTGCTGAATAAACCTCACCATTAACACCCGAAAAATCATAGAGCTCGATGCCGCTAATGGTAATTTAAATGACCACTAATAAAATTAGGCTCCAGAAAATATCGGATTAGAAGGCAATAAACAAGTAGATGACCTTACTCTTTTACAAAACAAGAAACGTTTCGGATTAAGAAAATAAAGGAGAGAAATAAGATTCCACTCATGAATTTCATCGAGAGAGAAGGAATCTTTACGGATTTCTTACAGACCACTGCTCACTTGTCAAACACCTTACTAGGTTAAATGAGTTTACTCACCTCATTGTTTAAACTCACGTAGTATAAAACTACATTCATTAGAAGATGCGGAAGTTGGTGGTACCAACTCGTGAACATGGAAAAAATCACTTCATTGATTAGGCCAACTTTGAGAATTTTTTGTGAGATGGCTTAAACACTGAAGAGTGAGCACAATAATTAGGATTTATTGTAGTGTTAACTCCAGATAAATCAAATCTAATTTAAGTATATGAGGCATTAAATTTTCAGTTCCTTTAACAATCTCCTTTAACATTTTATTGCTAATAATATGATAAAAAAATTATTATAAAATAACATAAATAAATATAAAATGCAAATCGTTATCTAAGCGATAACTTAGAATGCAATAAACACTTGAGTCGATAAAGCCAAGTATTTCTGTACAGTAGCATACACGCACGAAAGAACACCTGATGCGCATTTCGCTCTTATTATGAGCTCTTTAGAGGTGTATACTTAAGTGCGGTATACAACTGTACAAGAAGGCGGTTGATCTTTCAAACTGTCGTGGAGCAATGAACATAAGTGAAATGTGTGTCTAACAACATCTCGTGTAATCAGGGACACGTATGAATAGTAACAAACTAAGTTTAGTAATAAAACAAAAAATATAACATCAGATAATCATTATTGTTACGCAAATGATTCAAGTAATTGTTGTATAGAATCTACTCATAAATGTGTTTAAAGAAGAGATTAAGACAAAATGTTAAAAAAATAGTTGAATTATTGAAATTTTTATTTATTCACTGTTCCGCAAGCTGATTTTACTGCGCATGTTGTAGTATAAAAATTAATATTAATTTATAATAAATATGTGCTATTTAAAAATGCAATATTGGTACTAGATGAAAGATTCAGAAGTTTACGGAACTAGTGAATCTATTTATGCGTGTATACTGAAAATCCAACTACTTTTATTGACCTATTTTAAAATAACTCTCAAGTCCTTAAGGTTCACTTTTTGTTCACAATTTTGCGAAGTACCGAATTTTGAATTGAGCGGTTGGTTTGTGACGTCACACTAAACGGGCGCTCTGCAATATATTTGTTTTCTCGCCCGCTTCAGATAGGCAACGTCGCAAACAAACAAAAGTTTGTTATTACTTACTCATTGGCGCTAAACTACTACACATTGAAAGTTAACAACTCTTTTAAATTTTAAATAATAATTTGAAAAACAACCTTAAAATTGTAAAATAAGTTAATTTCGTAATACAATCGATTTTAATAGTAAAAAAGACATTTTGAATGAAAACTTGGAAACATGCTCGTTAAACAAAAACATGTTTTGAAGCTGGCCGTAGACCGATAGTCCGATTTCAATCAAAACTGGTAAATCGATGTCAAATTTATTTTTAAACTCATTTTGCTATCAATTTCATTGTACACAACTTTTGTTTAAATAACTAATTACCGAGATATTATAATTACTTGATAGTTTTACTCCTCATGTTATAAATAAGATGGGGAGTTATGCGACAGTGTCTAAACCGAAAATATTAACACTCCTTTTTTTCACTTTTCCGGAGCTAGTACGTTATAATAAAGCAAAAAGAATGTTCGGTTTGGTGGCCGTCCGTCCATATGTAAACCAGATATCAGGAAAGCCGGTGAGTTTTTTATAAACTTTTCATATGTGTTTTATTTATAATAGCCCTGATCTGATTAGATATTGGGAATAATCTGTTGAGCCAAAGGGCCAAACCTACATAGATTTTCTAATTCTTGGACTATATGGATAAATATTCATTTTACACATTAGGCTTCAAATAAAAGTTGATTTTGTTTAAATTATTTTTTTATCCGATACGAAATTACTGAGATAGAATATCACGTGACACTAATTGTTTTAACAATATCTTCACCAATACCAATTATACAAGAAAAAATTATGAAAAAAAAGTTTGTTAACATTTCATTGTCTGTAAATTTTGTTTGAACTTTTTTGTTCTAAAACGCAATTTTTACATTTTTTTTGTCTAGAGAATTTCCAACTCCTCTTAAAAACAAAGTGCGCGTGCGATACCTCGTTTTGTCCTGACGTACGGTAGTAAATAACAGGTAGCGTTCAAAGAACGACTTACCAGTTAGACGGATTTAACAATTGCAGGCCGTTACTGAAATGTATAATTCGATTTTGCAAATTGCTTTCCGTGCCATTTTCCTTCTTTCCTAAAAGTGAATTTTGTTCTACAACGTATCAGTTTATTTACTTTTTCGATCAAAATAATCAAGTTGCGATACTATTAAGTAAGCAATTACATAAGAATTGACTTATGTAAGTGCTTACACATCTGTCGACAAAGTTGCTTTAATGCAAATTAATTTTCGGGCGTGTTACAATAGCATGAGACGACACTAGAAGTCGTAAAACTTATCGGTCGTATTTGAATTTAATAATGGTAAGTATTAATAGGATTAACATAATTATAACATAACAAATGTACCTTTTAAAATATTCATTCTAACGATTTAAATAATCAAGTTAATTCATTATTTCGATTTCAATTAGGCTAGAACTAAATTCACTTTATTTTCTTCGTGTTTATTTAATAAATTAGAAGGGTAAGTTTGTGATGTCGAGGTGATTGTAACCTGAACTTTTTCGGTGTTGTGTTTGACAGTAACTTAATTACGTTGTCTTGGCCGTTTCGCCTTGAAATAAAATAAATTTTCGTCTGAATTCAAGCGATTTTGAATAGGACGTGAAGTGGTATTTTATTTTTAATTTATAAAACTCAATTGACTTTCGAAAAACGAAATTAAAATAGCAAAATATAATGAGAGTAATTTATAAATGTTTAAATGCCAAACGAAATCTCTAAAGAAAACGTACACAATTACAAAATACGAAAACTTATAAAAAATTTCATACATTAATAAATTATCTCTTAATATAAAAAGGCCAAATTATTTAGAAATTGACAGCATTGGAAGTTTTCTTCTTTCTCGCTTGTATTCTGCAGTACCGATTGTAAAATAATGATTTTGTGGAAAGTGAATTTTTATTTAAAAATTATTTAAATGAAAAATGAAAACAGAAGCAAGTTAAGTTGCATATGAAAATGATGAAGAATATTATGCATGACCACAATTTATTTATTTACAAAGTTATCAAAGATGACGTTATTAAATTTTTTTTTCAAAGATTACAAAGAAAAACTTTAAATATTCGCGGTTAAAGAAAACATTCGTATGGAGGTGCACGCATTCAAACCGCAAAAATTTTATTTTTTTTTTATTTCATGAAAATATTACCAAATTGGGCTTTTTGTAAAGTTATGAAAAAGAGACCACGCTTTTATTAACCAAATATGTTCAAGATTGTTGTAGTTACTCCACCACCCCATTATTAGTATCATTATTTGATTACACCATAAGAATTTTGCCGAAGCGCCTTTTTGAATGTACACAAAGGTGATCTATAAAAACAACTGTTTAGAAACTCTCTTTTGAATTCCCTTCTCTTCTTCTTTTTCTTAATTTACGACGTATTTTGGTTTTTTTCAATTAGTCTGTATTTGCTATCATTTTCCTGAGAGAAATTATAAGGTGTGGTCACAGTCTAAGGGAAAAAACCCTATTTATGATTGTGCGTTTAACATTTTAATCTTCTAGGTAAACAAGTAAATTCTTTACACGTTTTGAATGAAATCAGACAATTACGAAATTTTTTTTAAAATAATGACACTGTAAAGATGTTTATGAGCAGCGACTAATTGCAAAGAATAGGTAAAGATTAGGTTATTATTCAATAGGATTTATATAATATGTTTCTAATTGCGTTTCTTTATGGTTACAATTTATTTTAAAGTCTATTAGTGAACTTACTTCTTACAATAACAACTAATATTTCCGGTCCCCAATCACAAATCATTTAAATAATTGATTTTTTCTTCAAGCGACATTAAAACGGCATATTACTGAACTACTGACAGATGCTAAAAAGCCTTTTTACTGTCAGAACATTAAAAGTAACAGTTTTTCTTGTTTTCACAACTATTTAGAGGTTGGCACTTCGGTTATGCCATATTACCATAACACTCGAGAATCTCGAAAATGTGAAAATAACACATGAAAATCAGCAATAAACGCTTGAAGAAAAAATACTATATTTTACTTGGAGTTAAAAAATATAATTGTTTTGCTTTGTAATAAAAATATTTTGTGTTTTTCATGTTAAAATTGGATCGGTTCAGTAATACAAATAATTACGTTTTTCTTCAAATGACATTAAAACGGCATATTATTGAACTACTGGCAGATGCTAAAAATACTTTTACTGTCTAAAAATTAAAAGCAACAGTTCTTTTGTTTTCACAACTATTTAGAGGTTGGTACCAGGGTTATGTCATATTATGAATGCAACAGTAAAGTACCAACTTGATTCGTCAAGAATGAAACGTCACTATAACACTCGAGAATCTCAATGTGGACGTTTAAAGTTTTCTTGTTTCAAAATTGGAGTATTTTACCTAGAAATCATAAAGTTTTTAGGTGAGGTGAGGCTATGACTTCGACATTATTATTAAATCTTACTTCCGTAACGGCGTTTTTAATAACGATGAAAGGGCATACAGCACTGTTGATTGGGTGGCCGAGTAACGGGAAAGATTTAGATTTATCGTATATGCAACTAACAATACGCATCTTGTTACAAAGACATGAAAAATTGTACATATTTATAAAAAATCCCGAAACACGTCAAATTTAAATCATATGATATTTGACAACATATTGATACATGTGATACAAGCTGGGTGGAATACAGTTAATCAAAAACAAAAATTAGAAGCATATCAAGTGCACAAAAGAAACTTTAGTGCTATTCATAGAAGACAATTCCAATAAAAACACAAACGTTAATTATTTTTTTATGTGTAATTATTCGTCTCTTATATCAATACTTTTCGCTAACTTATAGTTATAGCTTCTTTAGGTTATTCAATAAAAAATAAAGAATAAAAGGTCTTTCCTTTTTCTTACCTTCTCTCCACTTCTTCCTTTGCATACCCTCCTCTATCATGAATATACTTTCCTTTCTTCTTGCTCAAACGTTATTTTCTGTCACTGAACTACTTTCTAACACTCCTTTAAAACAGTATTACCGGCTCCTGTACGTATCCCTTTTTATAATTCATTGCTCTCTTTCCCGCCCGCGTTAATTTTTTTTTTAATTTTATTTCTTCTCACTACATAATCCGTGGTTTCTCTACCTAACCGTAATGTCTAACTAAAAATACAAATGTTTCTACTCCTTCCAGCTCAAATCTCATCTCCATACATTACCACACTTTTATTGTAGAGGATTGTCAATTAACGAAGTTTAAAGGGGGGTTTCCAAACATTCATAATTTAACGGATGAAGCAATATTATGGCTTACGAATGTGAAGGACATTTGAAGTTTAGCAATATTTAGTATTCTTGTCTTGATTATTCCATTATTTTGTTTTGTTATTTCTTTAACCTACTATTTTTTTCGTCATTGTCGTGACTGGCGCTTGGACCGGTCCATTATATGTCGTCATGCAATGGCTGTGCTGTTATATGTTATGTTCTTATTTACCTTCTATAATGTTTACACACTTAATTAATATTATTACATGTGAATACTAGGGTAGATAAAGGTTGGCATTTTTAGGTTTTAGTGATTTACCTAAACCTTGAAGTGAATGCTTTGCCAAGACGAACCAATCCACTATTGCACACGGTTTCGTCACCACACTGTACAGGTTTATACTGATCTTCTGGGGCACCATACATAACACATCACAATACAATATTTGTATAATGTACCATACGAATAAATAAATACACCACACTTTTAACTAATTTTTCGAACGTCCATGTTCGTTTCACCAACTCTTTTCAAATTTCCGTAACTCCCTACGCCCTACTTCAGATTTGTCTTTTTGTTAATTCTTCAATATCCACCTTCATTTTAATATATCTAATCGTTTACCACATGTGCTAACACTTCCTATTTCTTCATTTTCCCATTTTATTTTTTCTTCTCTTTCTTCTTTCTTCCTCTTCTTCTTTGAAATACTGTTTTTTGCACATTTGCTATTTCTTCTTTTTCTCTACCTCTTCTATTGCCCCTCAGAATTATCCTTTAAGAGAAAAATATCAATAGGTTTTATAGATTACCAAATTAAATAAAACCGCAAAACACATACCGATCGCAAAATAAAACGACCCGACCGGTATTGTTATTGGCATTTGTTGGTTTATACTATTTTTACGTGTTTTTTATGCACGAGATGTAGTAAGACTTGCATTTCACTTATGTTCATTTCTCCACGAGAGTTTAAAAGACCATCCGCTTTATTGTACAGTTGTATACCGTACTAAGAATACACCTCTGATGAGCTTATAATAAGAGCGAAATGCCCATCAGGTGTTTATTTTTTTGATTGCGTGTATGCTACTGAGCGGAAATACTTGGCTTGTTATCGGCACGAATGTTTTGCATTTGAAGTTATCATTTTTGATAACGATATTGCACTTAAACATTTAATTGCCGTTACCGTTAACTGTTGGCATTTCTTAGTTTATAAGAAACAAATAATTTTAAAAGAAGTGTGTTATTACAAAATCACGTTCATTGCGAGATAATTTCTTTATATTCCAATATTTTAGATTTTTTGACTCACATCTCTCTGTATGCGTTTTAATTGTGTCCGTAAGATAACGGGTGTTCAAATAAAATACTGGGCTGGGTCGGTTGTGGATTTTTCTTTGATATTTGGTAACCAAACCAACATCACAATGCGTGTTATTTTGCTGTAATTGGGTACACTATAACAATAATAAAATCAATTCAAAGTAGGGTCTAAAAAATAGCAAATATCACTTCAAAAATAGGCAGCAAGATGCCTGAGAAGAAATTGCATGTCATTATAAATTTGCAAGAAGATAAGTTGCGTCGTCCGGCTCCTCCTCTTCTTTCTGGTTTTCTTCTTCTTTATAGCAATCACACAAAATAACAAACGCTGCTGCGACAATACCAACATGTGCGTCGTTCATATTTACCCCCGCATTGACTAGAAACAGCAGCGAACAAATTAATGTTGCAAGCGGCGCGGCGAAGGAACAGAATTTAGAAAGTGTTGCTGTAGCGTTTCCGAAATTGTAGAGTAGCGCGGCGCAGAACAGAGCGGAGCGGTCTATCTGGACGCACCTTTAGCGTAAGTTGTCGATAAGGTGGAACTTTTCTTACTACTGATTGTTTGAAAATTCGCTCTTATTACATTTTCTGTTATTATTTGGACGATTATTTTGACTACACCAAGCAAAAAATATCTCATATTATTCGTTATATGCTTTATTTGATTTGGTATCAATCCCTCAGTGACATTTTCTGCTACGGCTCGTAATTAAGGAATCACCCATAATTAGTAAATTATCTTTTTTTGCTGTGATTATGAAGTAATTAAACAACATTTTTATCAAACTTTTAATATAAACTTTATTTTTGAAGTAGCAATAACTATTTAATAATAAAAATATAATGAGCAGACCGGTCTAGGACCTTTCAGCCCCGCCGGATCATCTCTAAGTCGTTTCATCGCCGCCATTTGAACACCGCCATTTTAACGCCTACTATTCATTATTATTATTATGTATATAATTGCCAATTTAAATTTATTTTTAAACTGAAATGCTTCTACTTATACTCCTTATTTGATTATTAATACAGATAGGCTGTGAAATTAAAATTGCAATTATAAACGGTACACTTGAGGGAAGTACACTCTATAACTAATTTTATGACGTAAGATGATAATCAGATGAATATTTTATTTAAACAATTGTATGACATTTTCAAATCCGGCAACAAAGGAAATATGTTAGCTTAGGTCACTCTCTGTAACTAACAAACAACAACATTATACACGGTGGGTCATTAAAAAGGAAATAGGCGAATTTTCAGGTTTATATACTATAACACATAACAAATAATTTTTTATATCAAGTAGTGAGAAAGAAGTCAGTTTCCCACAACTATTTATTTAGAAATAGAGTTCTAAATAAATTTCTCACTCATTGGAATTACTGTATACATTATTATAGGTTTATGGGATTATTTATTAATCAACATCTTATAAACAAGATGGGGAGTTATACGACGATTTTCAAACCAAAAATGTTAGCACTCTTTTTCTCCACAGATTAAAGTAAATAGTAGTTTTTTAATCTCTGATTAAGAGTAACTTTCGATTAATTTTTAAGGAGATAATTGTGACAACAATGACCACCATAACAGTAAACCCAGAATATTTAATCAAGGATTGATAAACTGGTCGTTACTATGTTATAATGAAGCAAAAAACTTAACACACCAGCGCAGAATAGTATATTGAAAAACAAGTGTCACAACAATACTTTTTGTCGCACGAAGACAAAGTTTGTAGACCGACCGAAGCGAGGTCTGCAATTGTTGGAGTGCGACAAAAAGTAGTTGTGGCACGTGTTTTTCATACTAATTTTTTCTATTTTGCAAAAATTTACTTCAAATACTTCAAGAAATAAATGTTAATACTTGATCTAGTGTTTTTTTTTGTTAAAAGCTATGTTGGTAGAGTAGTTGATATCCTAATAAAGTTAGCAGCAAATGCTGTTGAAAATTTGCTATCTTCAAAATAATGTGTTGAGATTTTTAATCGCCATTTAATTCACGAGTTAGTTACAAAACTTTTCCCTCGACCGTACTTTATAATTTTAATAATATTATATACTCTAATAATTCTAGAGAAGAAATGCTAATGTGAACGCACCTTTTTCTGAAATTACTACAAATTTATAACCTAACTTCATCGTTTCTACTTTTTTGTGAGAGCTTGGCCTTTAATAATTATTTACTTTTCATCTTTTATTGCCAACAGTATTTTAATATAAGCTCCCTAAGTTGATGGGGAATTAAATTACTCAATTTTCGATTGTTTTGTCGAAATAAAACAGTTTTCATCACAGTAAAACAAGAAGACTAAATTTTTTTGGGAACAGATTGGTGCTTAATCAATATAATGGTCCACCTTCAAAGACAACACCAGAAGTGTTTGATAATGTTTGATGTATCATGGATGCAACTTAAGCACATCTCGAACAAGTTGAACTTTATATAATGACTTGTCGCATCATACCGAAGAAAGATATTTATATCCTTACTGTGTGCAAGCAGTTTACCAACTTATTGAGACAATTATCCTGCACATATTTAATACTGTCAATTGCTTTGCAACACTTTTATCAAGGACATATTTGGTTAAGACTCCTTATCGATGAATTTTTGTTTTACATTTACCGTTCTATAATTTCACAAACATGTGCATGAAGAGTTTACAAAAAACATTTTCTTAAAGTGGTTTCGCTACACCTCCAAAAGATCTTTTCAGGAGTCGAAATATTTACTTTTTATAGTTTTGATTTTTTCTTACAGCCTTACTTAAAGAATCTAACTTTTGAACAACAAGTAAGTAATATTGAAGAACTGCTGAGATAATAGTTTGTAAAATAGATGAGCTGAACACCCTTAACATGTTATTAAACGTTATCATTGATTGGGAATGTTGCATACAGTACAAAAATCTCTTAAAAATCACTGTGAACAAATTAAAGATCTATTACAACTGTAGATTAATGTCGATTTGTTATTAAAATTTGTTTTGCTACAAATTACGACAAATTTTTATTTATACTTTCATGTTGTAGTTGATTGAAGATAAAACGACAATATGTATGTATAGTTGCTTATACTATAATCAATTTTGTTCACATTAATGTCAGTCATAATGCGCGGTCCATGGAAGAATATTGTGTGTTAAGTTTTGTTCCATAAATTAACATTAAATTTTCTTTGAATATTAACTTTACTTAATAAGAACTAACCAAACAAATCCTTTAAGAAAATTATTCTTACGTCAAAATTAAAACTGTAAATTATTTGGTTATACACTAAAAATTATAAAATCCCTAAAACAGTACGGAAAGAGCTTCTATTTCCGTATCGTGTACAATACGGAAACAAAGCTATAGAAATTGCGAAATATAAAAACGCACTTTTTAACTAGATAAAGGTGAAGTAATTATTGAAAAACGACAAGGATATTACTACTGCGCTCCCTGAAAATATAAGTTTCCAGCTGATCCTTTTGTTTACAACCTCTTTGTTTTTGTGACGTACCAAATTTGTTTATTAGTTGTTTGTAATTTAATTATACACAACTTATTTTGAGATATGACAATCACGCGAAAGTAATTATTTTATCAATATCTCCAAGATTATCAATTATACATAAAAAGTTATAGGAAAAAAGTTGTTGGAAATTTTATTGTCTACAACTTTTAATTATTTCTAAAATGTAATTTTCCCAGCAAAATTTTAAGTTTGAATTCTATTCTTAAAACGTTTAAAGGGAGAGTGAGCGCGGTGCGGTTTTGAACAATCAGGTATCTGGATCCGCCTTAAGAGTATCCGTTGTTAAAACAGTTACATTTATTAAATTTTTTTTGTTTACTACTTTTTTAATTAAAATTTTGTAAGTTGGGACGCCGTTAAAAATTTTTTTTCCGAACAAAATGTTTTATGTTGCCGCACACTTTGGATACCTTTTTTACAGGTTTGTTAGTATCAGAATGATCTCAAGTTCTGCTCGAAACGGACTTTTTTATACCTTAGTATTCAATGTAAACAGTGTAGTTTATGCAAAACAAGATTGTTTTTAAGAATTAGGAATGCGATAGTACTAATCCCATAACAATTGTTTCTAATTCATCAATGTATAGTATTTAACACTAGGCAGATGAAATTTGTCAAGTAATTTTTAGATACTATTTTGGTCGAAAGATATGACACTATCAGTTAATGTACTTTTATTAAATTCTAAACTTTTTGATTTTTTAATAAATCCATTCACCGACATAATTTTTATGTCGATTTTTTGTTTTGTAATGCATTAACACTATTTGTTTACACAATTCTATCAAATTCATATTTTTGACTTTGATTATTACTAATTTTATACTTATTTGAAATTATAAAAAGTTTTAAAAACTGAAATGTTTTGAAATATAGAATTCGAACAACTTTTATTATATAGAATTTAGTTGTTTGTAAAAAAGATAACACTTTATACTCGGTTCTCCAATTTTTGCTCAATAAAATTTAACTTTCAACGTTCGCTAATGTGATGTCTTGGGATTTATTTCACGCACTGTCACCATATAAGTTAATCACTTTTCGGGACAGTAGAACAATGTATAGATAGCTGTTTAGCAAAAAGAAATTTTTATAATGTGTGAAACGTCACCCTCATAATTAATTTTTGCGACATCTAGTGTTGACTCGTGCTAACGTAACACGTCCAAAATTAATTTCCATTGAACTACTTTATTGACAGATGTGTGAGCAGTTACATAAGTCGACTCTTCGATTATTATAGCCAACTAGATGTTATCGGATCGCCGGCTGTAATTTAGCAAGTGATTTTACAATAACATATTCTTGGTGTTTGTTTGCTAATGTACGATCTCTTGCGAACTTAACAGCAGGCAATTTGAGATTGTTATTTACGCCAACACTTTATTTGTAACGTACCTACTAACACGTCAGTCAACAAAGTTGCTTTAATGCAAAATAAATGTTATGTTTTTTAAATTATAGTTAATGATATGACTTTAGAAAAGGTATAGTGAGTATAGTGGCAAAACGATCAAAGCGATTTACAATGAACTATTAGTAATCTCGTCTATCTGACAAAAAATCTAATTGAAATAATTAAAAATAAAATTTTTCACTCAATTACAAACTAGATTTAACGAAAACTTTTCTAATGTAAATAATATCAAGCAACCGCAGTAGTGTTACACTGATTGAATGAGGCCGTAATTGAATCTCGTATGTTGAGCAACTTAATTGAAAGCATCTCAAACGGTCAAGTTTCATATTTTAAAAGTTATTAAGTTAATTAATTGTTTTTTGTTGAATTCATTTTAAGGTTTCCCTTTTCAATTAAGACTCAAAAATTAACGTTTGATATTTATAAATACTTGTTTTTGATGTTGATAAAAAATGTAACAAAAAAGTACTTACATTTTAATTAAAAAAGTGGTCAATATATAATTTAAACATATTTCATTTTCCTATATCGATAAATATTGATTTTTTATTTCAGATAAATATAAATACTGTAATATAAATATAATTAAATACACATTCAGTGTGACTAATAAAGATTTTTTTCTTAGCAGCTTTTTTTAAAATTTGGTTTTGTTGAAAATTAAAATTGACCACAAAAATAGTAGTGATGTGATTCATGATATTTTTTCAAACATATTAATAGGTCAGTGTCCATCTTGTATTAGTTTACATTGCTCTAAATATTTTCATTGGTACGAATTTAGATAACAAAGAGTAACTCACAAGGTATATATCTATCTTGTACGGTTTAGGCTACAGATGCCCTCGAAAAAACGTCTTTAATTTACGTCGGGTTGGTGTAATGCCACATTCCAAAAATTTTGAAAAAATTCCATAAGCATCTGAAGGTTTTGAAAAAATTTGTGCCTAAAAAAGCTAGATACGTTTTTATTTTTTGTATTTTTGATAGTCAAATTAAAACGAAATTTTATTCACTTTGCTGAAAGTTTTCGGGTTTTGTATTTTTTGTTTACTCTATTTTTTGTTTGTCATTCCGTTACGGTTCTTTATGTTAAAAAATTTTTATACTTAGAAAAAAAGTTAGAGCACGAATCAATGCTCAATCAATTTTACGAGCAGTTAGTAAGCGAAATAAAATACACGGTTCCCCAAAGTTTCAGTTCAATACAATCAAATTTAGCTTTAAGAGAATATTTTGAAGTTTGGGATTTATCAAAATAAGATGTTAGGATTGTTTAACCAATTGAGTTCAACTTGATTGCACTATGCCATGGTCGTAGCAAGGTTGATGAACCAGATATCTTTCTTTTACCCCATCATCTTGATGGATGTCATCTGCAACAGAAAATTTAATTATTATTTAAAGTAGTCGTCAGAGGATGAAACAGTTTTATACGTAGTCGGGGAAACCGGTTTTAGGGCGTTTGAATTTAAAGGAATAGGATATGTCGTAATCGGTGGTTTTGCGTATCAGCTAACGGAGTTGTCCTAGGGTAGTAGGTACAGCTAAACTCAGCAAACAAGATAGTTGGAGAGGGGGATACTGGCGCTATAGAGCTTGTAAGGTACGTTCCGAAAAAAAGTATTTAAATGTGATTTATTTGATACACACAAATGTATTGTGTGCTGCATAATATGTGTAAATCTTTTAACAAGATCAAAACGGAAAAAATTTATAAACAGAAAATTAAGAATTTGAAAGAAATACTGTATTAAACTTAATAACAATAACGCAACATTTTTAGTAACAATATTCAGTTCTACAGAAACATTTTAAATAATTTTAAAGATTTACAAATTTTCTTCTGCTTATTTTAAATGTATTAGATTTATATTTAATCTAATGAATGAATAAGTTATTTCCTTGGCAATAACACAAATTAATTTTTAAATTAAAAAAAAATAATTGAACAGAAATATAATTTAAACAATTCCATTAATTAGTTTCATATTCTTCTTCCGAATTTGTGTCATCTTCCGACAAACCAGTATTCACTACAAATTCCAATTTTTCCACTACTTCGTCAAGTAATCCATCATTCTCCCACATTTCTTGAGCCAATTGATCCACATGCTTGCACTGTTTTTGCCAATCTGATGCTGTGACTTCTGCAAAAGCGTTTCTCACTAACACCTCGATATCCTTGGCACTTTGCTGTACGTTCTTCATTGCGACTTTATGTTTAACTAAGCTCCATATGAATTCGATTGGATTAAGGTCGCAATGATATGGAGGCAAGCGTAAAACAGTATGTCCATTTTTTTTTAAATTTCATCCACATAGAATGTTTTAGTGTGGCTAATCTTATTCACCAGTTCTAACAATTCAGCTTTCCTCATGTCCCCAGTTGTTGAAACCTCATTATTTTCAAGCCAGTCTCTAATTTCCTGCTTTTTTGTGGCTTGGGTAGGGGTTTGTTAATTTGAACACTGTGGTATGGTGCGTTATCCATAACAACGATCCCTTTGGAGGCAAATTCGGAATTAACTGTTTTTCAACCCATTGTATAAAATTGTGATGATTCATGTCATCGTGGTAATCTCCTGATTTGCTCTTAGATTTGAAAATTAACAATGCGTTGTTTACAAATCCATATTCACCACCTGCGTGTACAATAATGTATCGCTGACCAGAACGATCAGCTTTATATACACCTGGTTGGTCCTTTGACTGCCAGCATTTACTCACCCCATAAGATGGGTGAATAAAAGTTTTGTCTAAATAAGTAACCGGCTTTTTCTTCTCTCCGAGAGCAGCGTTTTCCCTCCATTTTCGTAAATAACGAGAACGCCAAGCTACGATATCGTTACGTTCCATAAGTAATTTTCTTCGATTTTCACATTTTTTAAAGTGGAAGCCAATTCTTAATAGATGCCTTCGAATAGTTTCTTGTCCGCCAGTGTAATTAATCTTATCTTGCATCTTGCTCACTAAAATTTTTAACGTGGGCACTTGCTTGTCAACCGTGTAAACCTCTTGCACTGTTCTTTTTAAAATTCCCAAATCACACTCATCCATCATTATTTTGTTGGATCCTCCGCTTTTCTTTTTTTTTGATGGTGATTGCAGTAGTTCACTGTCAGTCGCAGCACCTTCTTTTCTGATCCTCAAAATAGTAGCCATCGATTTCCCAACAGCAGCCGCTGCAAGTTCAGTTGCCTTCTCTAAAGGGAATGCCCATTCACCAGCAGCTTTTTGTCTATCGAAGAATTGTATAACATTATTGATAATGTTTCGAGCCTCAGAATGTATAGTTTTCTTCGTAGTTCCAGCCATAATAAGATAACCTTAAAACATAAAAATAACATTAAAATTACATTTTATTAAAACACTTAAAATACATACCTTTACTGCGAAAATCAAATGAAGTAGTTTTCAAAAAAACTGATTTTGGTAAACAAGAGTAATACTGTGAGGAATTTGTAATAAATTAAGAAAAAGCACGCGAAAAAATGTCAGCTCTAAACTGTAAACAATTTGCTTTTACATGCGAATGTACCAACTTAAAATTCTCAAACGTGATTGGTTAAATCATTTATCGTGGCAAAAATTTCAAATTAATTATTTTAGTTGACATATTTTCCGACTATCATGTTTGCTGAGTGGAGCTGTAGGTTGGTGTCGTGATGTACGCTGTTGTTTCGGATGTACCGTGAAACGTTAAAGATAAGACGGGTGTTTTGGATTGTTTGGAGTTTTCGGATGTGGGTAGGAGCGGTGTGGTTCCAGACAGGGGATGCGCAAGGCATGATAGGGTTTATAATGAATTTGTAAAGGAGAACTTTGTTTTTCGGTGATAAGAAACTTTTACAGCATAGAAGAGGTGCGAGCAACTTGAGCGAGCCTCGGACTTGGTTAGAAGCCGATTGATTGGATGTGGGATGCAAGTGTGAGGTAGTTGTTGTGGATAACGCCAAAGTATTTGGTGGATTTGGTCTATAGAATAGAAGTTGACTATTCGGGCGGTGTTTAAGTTTGCCAGTCAGTAAACCCGGATTTCAGAGCGTCGAATTCGGATTGTAGGTATTGATTAAGTTGCCAAAATCGTCGGCGTATAGGGCTAGTTTGATGCCTATAGTTTTTGGGATGTCGTTAGTGTACATGTTAAGTAATGTAGGTGAAAGAACGGAACATTGCGGAACTCCGGAAGTAAGGTATGGGTTGAGGATATTACGTAGTTTAGCTTAATTTGGATTCGGCGGTGTGACAGAAATGAGTAAATGGTGCAGATTAATCTTGAGTTGATGTCGGTTTTTTTAGCCAAAGATCGGTAGCAATATTCGGTTACGCGTAAAAGTTTTTGGGTTGTGCAGTGGTTTAGTATGCAACCAAATTGTTCGTTGGGCAGCATTTGTAATCGGAAAATCATACTAAGACTATAGAAAATTACGCTTTCGGCGATTTTTGAAAGAACAAGCAGTAAACTAATTAGACGTTGATTTTTTCCGGAAGTTTAGATTCTTTTAGAGGTTTTGGGATTGCTATGACGTTGGATATCTTCCTGTTTGCGAGTAAGTAGGTTAATCTTAGTATGGAGTCTATGATTGCGATATAAAATGCGATAGGTTTTCGTGAAAGACGTTGTATCATGAAGTTTGTAATTAGATTGAGACCGGGAGCTTTACGTTTGCGGAGGGAACGTATGATTTGGTGTATTTTGGTAGGAGAGGCGTGATAAGATTGTCGTTGCAGTTGTGGAGTAGATATCGGGATACTCTGGATTGGATACAGGAAACGTGATATAGGTCGACGATGTGGTTGTTTGGGTTACGTTGGACTTTTTAGGTTATAGGCTTGGTATTTGGCTCTTTCTTCAGGAGAAAAGACAAGAGCGTAGGTTGAGCTGATGAGATTTTCGGGCAATTGCTTGGCGTTGCAAAGTATTTTCTGCTTACGTCATAGGTAGTAGTTCTCTTGGTTTGAAAATTCTAGTTTGGCAGTTCAGGACTGGTCAAGAAACAGTTTGTCTAGGTCCATGTTGGTTAAAGAAGAATAGGGTGATTTGTAAGAAGTAACTATTTTGATCTTGCCAGAGGCCTTCTCTACGATGATTGAGGTGGTGTTGATGTGATCGAGGAAAGAATTGGCAGCAGTGCTACCGGCTCTTGCAACACGGTAATTACGGAATAGGTTGTAGTTTGAAATTTGGCGTTGTGACATGGGTTGAGGTGGATTTTTGAGAGTAGGATGAGATCGATGTTTTCATCTCTAAAGAATTTGTCTGGCCGCCCTGTTTTTTTTATATATTGTCAAATAAAAGTTCTAAAAAGTTTAGATCGTACTTTACTAGTTTCATAAAGTTTAATGTGTTTTTAATGTAGGTACTGTAATTTGTACAAATATGATAGTCGATTTAAAAAACAAAACGATTTTTTTAAATGTTACCACTACGATACTTATTGTAACATAAATCTGTGATTTTGAGGGTAACTTTTTATTTTTACTAAAATCAGCTCTAAGATAAACACAACCAATTTGAGATATACTCCTAAATACACATTTATTAATAAAAATAATAAAATAAAATGTAAGCCTTTAAAAATTAATGTTTATGTATGTATAATTGCTCTAATAATTTTTTTTTGTTCTAGGTGAGTAAAAACTGCTTTAATTATTGGAGTTCAGACGTTCATGTAAGTTTTTTACTTTTCAAAGGGTTACAAAACAAGCAGGTGTAAAGCAAATTTGCTAATTTTTTATTTTCGTAGCCGACGGTCATGTCAGTTTAGCATCATCAGAGGTATATATGTACTTCAAAATATGATGGCGTAATTCAGTTTTTGACTAATTGGTGAGAGATTAGCATAAATAAACTACTGTAACTAGTACTGTCGTTACTAGTTACTAGTTGCAATAGACGATTGTTAAGTGTGTTTTAAATGTTGACATTGACAATCATAAACAGACAAACTTGTTTCAACACTAGTCGGTAAAACTTTCTTTATTTATTACATTTTACACATTTTATCGTTAAACACAAAGCGGAAATTAATGTAGTACAACAGACGCTGTTGTACAATCATAAACTCGTTTTGAGTTTTATCCTCAGATAAAATTTTTTTATAATATTAGGACAACTACTTTAGTATAATTGTCCTGTATGTTGAACATAATGGCACTTACAGTACGAAAAGCCAAAAACTTAAAATGCAGCTACGTTTTTATTTTTTATTAATATACACATCATAAGTTAAGTATAATTTATGTTATTCAAACTTCTTTTCACCTAATCCTTTTTTTATTTCCTATTTCGATCCTGCTTGAGATGAGAGCCTTTTCAAATAATTTCCATCCGTGCCTGTCCTTCGTTTGCTTAATCCTGTCATAGTTATCCACTGTTTTTATATGGTCTGTTCATCTCATAAAAGACCTATTCCTGAATCTTTTTCTTTGTCTCGGTCTCCACTGCACTACTGCATTTTTTCCACCTTTTCTATCCACCTCCATTTTTGTCTCAGTGCCCTTTTGATTTCATTTTCCATCTTTGTTTTTCTCTTATCTGCATATTTGTTTTCGGTTTCTTATTAAGCTTATTGTTAATATTGTTCTCTCTATTGCTCTCTAGTAGTTGTTAATAGTTGTTGGTTTCTTTTTGTTAATGCATATGCAAGAAAAAGAAGAATATTTTGGTTGAATGACTTAATTTACTCTCCAAGTTTGTGTAATACACCTATTTATCTCTTCTTATTTTCCAGTATGACTTTTTTTTGTCCCTTAGTTGTTTATGTCTTATGTTTTATTATATAATTTATTTTCAAACCTAGTTTCACTGACTTTGCTCTAGTTTAGTTAGCATTTCCTGCAAATCTTGAGTATTTCCTGCAGTGAGTAAAACGTCATCTGCGAATGTAACTTTTAAAAGATGCCCTGTAAACATTGTGTAAATAACTTTTGGGAGATACTGTATCACTCTGTCTTACGCCTTTTTTCATTTTTATAAGGTTTGTTTGAGTTTGATAATTAGGGTTGCCATATCATATAAAGGATGTATCATAATGAATTGAAAATATTTTAACTGTAGAAAGCTGAGCTTAAAATGTTAAAATTTAACCCAAATTACTTATATAAAATGCGGCTGCTAACTGAGTTACAGAGTGTTTTATTTGAATATTTAAAAACTATTTGTACCCAGTACTTCAAAACTATTTAACCTATCCTTGTCACACTTGGTAGGTACTGAACACCTTACTAAATTATGTTAAATCAGAGGCCAAAGCCGTACGACAGGGCAAGTAATTTTTTGACATTTTCTAAAATCTATGCCGCTGGTGGAATTGAGATTTTAGCACAATTTTACGATTCTCCAATACTTTATTTAAAAAAAGATGACTTCATCTATCATTGATGATAAAATTTCGTGAAGACCCATCAACTTTTTATCGAATAAGCCTCGATAAAGCTCTCACACAGAGAACGAAATCTCGGCAATTTTACCAATTTGAGTTATTTTTGTGCTTTCACCTCCACCTAGAAGGGGTCTCAGACTAAATTCAGAACTGGTCTGAAATTACTTTTACTTCTACTCTTCTAGAAGGCTCATCAAGGTTGAGAAAAACTAAAATTAAACACTTAATGATTTAAAAAAATAAGATTTAAATCGTAGAAAAATGCTTCTCTACAAACACATACCTGAATATACGTGACTCCAATTGATCGGACACATAGGTACAATCATGATAATTATTACTTGTACATATAAAAGAAGCAATAAGGAACTATGTAACTATTATACTGTGTGTCCCATGGAGAACGCAACATAGGACTTTTATTAAGGCAAAATATAGAATGGATCTACTAGTGCTTTAAAATTTTCAACCAATGCGACGTCGGTATGGGTCATTTTGATTGCTCTGAAGTTGCAGCAACCAACAATTTGAATTATTAGCGCTACTTTTATAACTTTCTGCAATAATAAGTGTGTATACAACTGCTGAAAAAGTTCAAATCGTTAAATGGGTATGCAGTGGTAAAAACTATAAAAACTGTTCAACATTATTTGCTGCATTTTTTCAAGATCGACCGATTCCAAGTGCTAGTACAGTCATGCGAGTATTTCAAACCTTTGAAAATACTGGCAGTGTTCACAAGCGACCAAAGCTGGTGCAGCTTGACAGGCCTAACTCAATATCCCCAATCAGTAAATGTTTGGGCTGGGATATTTTCCAATACCGTAATAGGTCCTTTTTTTATTGAGAGTACACTTACTGCTGTTAAGTACCGTGACCTATTAATTGAGCATGGGCTACCAGCATTGCACAAAGTTGCTGAAGAGGATACTGTTGTTTGGTATCAGCACGATGGGTGTTCAGCTCATAGTGCTAATCTGGTAAAAGGCCTCTTAATTGATGCGTTGCCCAGAACTTGGATTGGAAGAGGTAGTAAAATTGCTTGGCCATCGAGATCACCAGATTTGTCTCCTAATGACTTTTTCTTATACTCATACATTGCCTCTAAAGTGTATTCAGATCGACCACACATCACTGTCGAGTCATTAAAGAACAGAATTGTAGAAGTTTGCGTTAATGTTCGTGCAAACGTAATCTCTAATGTGCAACGCAATTTTTATAATCAATAAGGGCATTGTTTAGCAGTAAATGGACAGCAGTTCGAACATTTAATATAAGCAGTTGCTGGCTTAAATAAAATGTAGCTTTCACTTCTGCATACCTACCCAAAAAACCAAAACGGTCCTTTTCAGGACCACCAAAAAATTACAAAAAACAATTTTACACAACTTTAAAAAAAATCAATTTTGTTAATAAACATAATTTAAATTCATTTTACAAAGGTTTGGCGATTGTGTGCATAGACCTCATGTGTGCATTTGCGGAGATTTAAATTTATGATCTGAAATTTAGAATATGAAACAAAGAAAATAATTTAAAATACAAACCTTATTCTTTTTGTGAGTTCAAACCGAGGTTCAAACATTCAAAGCTGTTAACTATTTGGCATTCTCAAATAATCACAACATTTTTGTTTACCTACATTTAGCTTGTACGACTCCTGCAAATAATATTCCAAGTTAAATCACTTTTTAGGTAGCGTCTAAAATAATAATATTCCTTGCCTATGAAACTGTGGTCTCTTGGTTCTTCCTTCATCGTGTTTTACACAAGTATCGGTCTTATATTGTGAAGTTCTTAACATGCTGTATAAAAAATGAAACCTGAATCCGTTTAAATAATTATACTTTCATAGGCACTTTTAATCATATTGATATAACTGCATCTTAAATCAGCTTAATATTCTTTATAATACTAAGCACCACAATGTACTTTTTGTTTATAACCTAAAATTAATTTACGAAAATAATTATGCGTAATTATGTAAAAGAATTAGTTGTACTTACTTGAGAAAGCGATCACATCAAAGCGACTAAACAATTAGAATTTTCGCAAAAAACAAAATAATAAATTTTTAGGTTGAGAAATGTCAAATAGTTATTTACGTAACATGTGCGGAAACAGATTCTTTCGGGCATGAGTGCCTGTTTGCAAGCCCGAGTGCGCGTTAGCGCACGAGGGATAGCATTTGGCACGAATTCCCGAATACTGTTTACGCACAAGTTGCGTATGCTATTTTTGCACGGTTTTTTCGAAAATCACAATTTCAAATCTGCTACATTATAATATTCCAATTACAAAAATTAATTAGTAAGCTATGGTGAAACGCAAATGCACACAATCTATAATACAAATATTGTAGTAGGCGTCTTATTTTTTTCATTGACAGTCTATATAATCAATTTTCACGTAATTATATAAGTCAAGTATAACGCAATTGAAAAATGCTTAGCGATAGCGAAAGCGAGTATTCCCAAACTCCACCTGACGTACGGGAAGCTGCAAATAATGCACTTGATGTTTTATTACCTCAAAAATCGAAAAGTCGCTATGAAATGGAATTCAAGAAGTTCACTTCCTGGTGTATATCTAAAAGAATTAACAACCACTACTCAGAAAACTGTTTGTTGGCTTACTTTCAAAATATAAGCGAAAAAAATCACTATGGTCCATTTACAGTATGCTGAAATCATGTTTAAATGTAAAGCATAATGTGAATATCTTCAAATACTCTAGGTTACATGCGTTTCTTAAACAGACCACTAAGCATCACAAACCTAAAAAGTCGGCTGTCCTAGAAGATGATCACATCATAAAATTTATTTCTGAAGCCCCTAATCCGAAATACTTACTAATGAAGGTATAAAAAATCTGTTACTTCACAATCTAAATATACGTTATGTAGGTGGCTTTAATAATGGGTGTATCTGGTGCCTGCAGACGAGAAGAGCTGTGTAAAATGCTTACAAGCGATATCGTTTTCAAAGACGACATAATAATGGTGTCAATTTCCGAGACAAAGAATAATAAGAGTAGAAAGTTTGTCGTTACCAAATTTGAATGGATACAAAT
This sequence comes from Abscondita cerata, assembly GCA_030710515.1. Taxonomy (NCBI): domain Eukaryota; kingdom Metazoa; phylum Arthropoda; class Insecta; order Coleoptera; family Lampyridae; genus Abscondita; species Abscondita cerata. The sequence continues at coordinate 66,809 of JALBCR010001462.1, read as the reverse complement.
AATTCGAAATTACCTAAAAATAAGAGCAAGATCAAATCCACAAACTCACTGTTTATTTTACACTTATCGTAATGGTATTTGTATAAATATGCCCGTGGGAATAAACACATTGGGAAAAGTTCCATCGAATATTGCTCAATTTTTAAACCTAACAAATTACAAAGACTATACAGGGCATTGTTTCCGCAGAACCAGCGCTACATTACTGGCAGATAAGGGAGGCGACATTCTTGCACTAAAAAGGCACGGGGGTGGAAATCATCAGCTGTGGCTGAGAGTTACGTTGAGGACTCAACTTGTAACAAAGTACACATCGCAGAAACTCTTACAAGGCCCGCACCATCCTCACTGTGCCTTCCAGGTCCATCTTCAGCAGAAACTCTCACAGGGCCCACACCATCCTCACTGTGCCTTCCAGGTCCATCTTCGTCTCTGCTTACATCAGAATCATCGCAAAACTTTAATCGAACAATAACAGATGTGCAATCGTCTACTTACCCTCTGTCTCAAGCTAGTCAGTTTATGGGACCCGGAGTTTCATTTTCAAAGTGCGAAAATTGCACAATAAATATTAAAGTATTCAATTCTTCTAAATCTAAGAAATAATAATAATAATAAGTAGGGTTATGTACGTTATGTTAATTTTTTTACCTGTTCTTTGTTTGTCATCGAAATTAAAACTTGTCCATTCAATTTTATTTTATTCCGTAATTACTACTTCTATAGGATAATATCAAAATTCACAGAATAAAGAGCCAAACATGGGCCAAAACAAAAACGCATTTGTCATCTGACAGCAAGGTAACCTCTTTAATAATCGAAATTTTATTTGAAGAATATGAATTGTTTTCAACCATATACGAAAAAGAAATGTGCGTAAATTGCATTCTAGGTGAACAAAAATTTAAGTTCATCAAAAATTTGTCTGTAGAAATCTTCGAAAGTGGAGTGTTTTTTTGTTGTTTTTGAAACACATGTTCCGGAAAACAAAGTTTCGGTGCGTCATTTACGTGCGCTTTTGATAGTTTTATATATAGGGAGTGCAAAAAGGAATATTACAGTTGTGGTAGACATGACAATCGTCATACACACAAACCGCTCTCTCTTTCTTACTTCAACTAACACTTACAACGCACGTCGTATCGCGACGGTGAAAAATATCATAGCACAAGTATATCCGTTCTATATTTTGCCTTAATAAAAATTCTATGTTGCGTTCTCCCTGGGACACACGGTGGAGTGCAACCAGCTCTTTGGAAAGTTCTAAGGCAAAATATTAAAGCAAATAATAGATAAACAGGTCCTAGGTACAGAAGAAAAAAGCGGTTGACGTGGGGGCAGATCTTGTATTGACAATATTTTTTCATAAAGTAAGTCATAGAAAAAGGTTAGCAAGAACACTGAACGCTCACCTTTTTATAACTCCAAAACAAAAGACGATAACCAATTTTTAATTTCACTATCAGGTTGATCTAAAAAAATAAGTCGAGTATTTATTTTTTATGTCAAGGAGTTACACAAAACTATAAATAATATAAATACTTGAGAAGCATTATATCGAAAGGAGGAAACCATAAAAGCGTTGTATGAAACAGAATAATACAAGGAATATTATGCACCCATGTATTAACCTTTATACCATGATCAACAAAGATGAAGCTAAAAACTAAATGTAATATTTGTAGAAATCTGTAGCAAATAAGATGCAGGCTGTGAACTTTTATGCGAATTTTGTTGATTTTTGTAGACTTTCGTTCAGGGCTACCTTACACTGATAACCTTCTAATAAAGCGAAACACGGATATGTAGGTGCCGTTAGTTATTCTGAAATTATCAGTGGCTACTGTTTTATTCGATTGGCAAGAATTTGAAGCATTGCGTTAACAATGCACTTAGCTTTTCACAATGTTGAAAAGTTCACAGCAGACATCTTACTTACTACAGATTTCTACAAACATTACATTTTGATAAATTTGAGTAAATGTCCATGAGGTGTTGACACCGACTATCTCTTCCTAAAAACTAAAGCATTTCTTATTAATATAAAATAGAAAATGCTAGCAGTTAATAAACAAGGAGAGAGAGTATTAATAGTGGTAGTTGAAAATGATTACTTACCAAGATCATACAGGGTGTCTTTAACTGAGTGCCCATTAGAAATATCTGGGGAACCGTGATAGCGAGAAAATCAGAAATTGGTATGCAGCCATTTGTGATTAAGATCTATTGTTTTAAAATATTTTTTAAATGGCGTCACTTTCGGAAGTACCGGAAGTTGATGACAACTTGTTTTTTTTAAATATAATGACTATGATTTTATTTTCTTTTATGATTTCAAGTTGAATTTTAGGTCAACTTTATGTAAGGTACTTCTAACCTAAAATGTCAACTTTCGGTGGTAAAGATTGTTTTATGTCAAAATTGGCAAAAATTATCTATGTACGAAAACAATTGTTGCAGTGGAACTAACAAAGATGGAATAGCAAAATTTTGCCAGTGGAAAGGCAAAACATTGCACTTCATCCTTCTCGATCTCAATCTTGATAATTATCTACAGGGTGGTGTGAAAAGTAAATTAAATTATGTCAATACAAACATGCCAAAAAATTATTTTATTCAAATGGGACACTTCATATTTAATTACATGTGTTGAAAGGTCATTCTTTTCTGCATTAAATGATGCAACATTCTTCTATTCTTACAATAGAATTAAATTAAAATAATAATTTAGCGCCGACCTAGTTTATTTCGTGTTTTTTGACGCCGAGCGCTATTTATGTGGATTTTATCGTTAAATAGACCACATAATTGCATTCTAGGTGAAAAAGTACACTCATGAAATTTAAAACTTGGACACCACAATTTCTGTAAACAAAAGTTTGCACATTGTGAAGCGGGCTTACGGGTATCATTTACAATTCTAACAGCAGGTGGTCTCGGCACGGGTTATCTTATAGACGGACTGTAGAATGAATCATTACACTAAGCACGTTTTAGAAAATAGGTAATTTACGTTGCTTACTTAATTTTTTTCTTTAAAGAATATATTTGAAGGTATCGCTAATTAAACACCATAGCTCGATTAATTATCGAATCAAAATTTTGTTTAGGAAATGTTTACAAAATAAAATTAGAAATAATTTTGATTTAAAAACGTCTACAAGCAATAACTTTTAAATTAAATCAAAAAACTAAACATGGTTATTTGGGTTGACTGATTATTACTTATTTTTAAATAAATCTAACCTACTAATTATTTTAAGTTATTAAAAAAAAATCATTAAACTCTCTATTCATAATATTTAGTCCTTACAAAATGTATATTTTATGACGTTTCATTTTTTTCTGTAGTTAATATAAAAAGTGAAAATAAAAACTAAGGCAATTCTTATTGTCAACGTATATATTTAGTTTTTGACAAGAATTTATTACATAATTATAATTAAGATACCAAGTTATAGTTTAAAATTAAATAAAAACGTTTTTTTTTAAATAAAGGTATTACTATATAAATAAATATAAGAAATCAATAATGGGTGTGACCTCCATTATTATTGATACATTCTTGGAGGCGTCTGCTCATTGACGCTATCAAGGTATCAATATAATTAATATTAATCGTTTCCCATGCGGTATCAATGGCTGCAATTAGTGCATTACGGTTTACTGGTATAAAATTTGGCCCTTGTTGTCTTCGGATAACAGCAAGTATTCGAGCCCAAACATTTTCGATAATGTTAAAATCTGGGCTTTTTGCTGGCCAGGGTAACAGCTCCAACTTATTTTCTTGTATCCAATTGCGCACAACCCGCGAAGTATGAATAGGGGCGTTGCCTTTAACAACAAAAATACGTTATGAAAATGTCAATTTAACAGATCCCAAACTATTATTTGGAGAAAGTATAGTAAAATAAGAATACTTACTTGTTGGAAAATATAATCTTCGTCTGGATAAAACACTTGCTGTTATCCGAAGACAACAAGGGCCAAATTTTATACCAGTAAACCATAATGCACTAATTGCAGCCATTGATACCGCATGGGAAACGATTAGTATTAATTATATTGATACCTTGATAGCGTCAATAAGCAGACGCCTCCAAGAATGTACCAATAATAATGGAGGTCACACCCATTATTGATTTCTTATATTTATTTATATAGTAATACCTTTATTTAAAAAAACGTTTTTATTTAATTTGAAACTATAACTTGGTATCTTAATTATAATTATGTAATAAATTCTTGTCAAAAAACTAAATATATACGTTGACAATAAAAATTGCCTTAGTTTTTGATTTTCATTTTTATATTAACTACAAAAAAATTAAACGTCATAAAATATACATTTTGTAAGGACTAAATATTATGAATAGAGAGTTTAATGATTTTTTTTAATAACTTACAATAATTAGTAGGTTAGATTTATTTAAAAATAAGTAATAATCAGTCAACCCAAATAACCATGTTTAGTTTTTTGATTTAATTTAAAAGTTATTGCTTGTAGACGTTTTTAAATCAAAATTATTTCTAATTTTATTTTGTAAACATTTCCTAAACAAAATTTTGATTCGATAATTAATCGAGCTATGGTGTTTAATTAGCGATACCTTCAAATATATTCTTTAAAGAAAAAATTAAGTAAGCAACGTAAATTACCTATTTTCTAAAACGTGCTTAGTGTATTGATTCATTCTACAGTCCTTCTATAAGATAACCCCTGCTGAGACTACCTGCTGTTACAATTGTAAATGATACCCTTAAGCCCGCTTCACAATGTGCAAACTTTTGTTTACAGAAATTGTGGTGTCCAAGTTTTAAATTTCATGAGTGTACATCAAAAGCATGTATAATAAATTGTGAAAAAGTGATTGGCTTTGCTCGGCTCGGCTAACGGGTTACACGTTCATTTGATTCAAAATTCACGGAAAATATACGGATTTTAAGGATTGTTTGCGAGTTGTTTGCTTTGACGCCTCTTATATAAATTTCACGAGAAAACTGATGACGCCATCGTATTCTACGTCAAAAAATACAAAAGAAATCATGTATTTGAAATAACATTTCCGTGTGTTTTCACCTTTTTTTTTCATGATAATAATTTTAGCCTGTTTTTCACGTGTATTTCTTATGGAAAATTTCAGGGGCTTTGAGGCACGTGTTATATTAATTTTAGAGGTCTTGTACCTAAACGCGCATTAGTTTTTAGGTATGTAGAAGTGATTTCTGTCCGACGAACTTGAAGTTTTTTCCAATTATTTTTTCTTCAATACCCTATACCTCCCTTATTATGTTATTTCATTTCTGCTCTAATGCCTTAATCTGTTCTTGAACCTTATTGTCTTACCTCATCGTATATCCTAGATATTTGTACTTATCTACCATCTCTATTTCTTTCTCTCCTCATTTCCATTTCCTTTCCTGTAGTATACTTTTTTCTTTTTAAACTCTATAATTTTTTAATTTATTATTAATTACAATGAAAACATGAAAAAAAGTATTTTTATTAAATGTTTCTAATCTCTTTTGTATATCTATCGTGAACTTCAATAATAAAACGTGCAATTAATTAAACCAAAAACTGAACAAATTGAGATGTGTCCCGTTACAAAATAATTATTAGCTTTGTTATAATAATTTTTTAAAAATTAAACTTTGAAGCCTTACTGAAATATGCTTTTGGTGAATTTGAGAATATAATAATTATTTACCATTTCAATAAAAAAAAAACAATTATATTTTGGAATTTTTGGTCACTTTTTTTTAAAAATGAGTTTTTTTTTATAAATAATTGAAAATATTAGGCAATATTATGGAACAAATGATATAAAATAAATGAGAACCGATTCGTATTAAAAAATGTAAATTTAAAAAAAAGATAACATTTTTTTTTTAATTAAAAGAATGTTGCTACATCAACCACGCAGGGTTATTAGTAGCCTACAGTTAATTGGTCTATTAATATATACAATCAATACAATGGTAATACAATACTTGTTAGAAAATTACTATATACATCGTTGTTATATACCCCCAACATTGTAATATTTTTCCGATCAAACCGGTGTCCGATAGAAACTGTAGCGTTCTTTGTATTTGGGTTGAGTCAGTCCCTATTGCCTCCTTCAGGGAATTAGGTAGGTGGTATTTGCTTCTCTGGAGCTGGTGCCTTTTACAGTACAGGAGGATGTGTTCCACTGTTAACCTTGTGTGACACAGCTCACAGTTGGGTGGGTCTTGGTGGTTGAAAAGATGCTGGTGTGTAGCTTTTGTGTGACCTATACGAAGTCGTGTTATGACGATTTGATGTCTTCTAGTGTCTGGCATTGGAAGCCTTAAAATTGTAGAAGTTTGTATAGATGTTAGCTTTGTGAGGCTTAGTTTCCACTGCCGTTCCCATTTCCTTTTGGCTTGTACTTAATAGTGGGATTTTAGATCCAAGTGGGTGAGTATCTTGGTAATGTCCATTTTATTTGTAGCTTCTTTCGCTTGTTTATCAGCGTCTTCGTTCCCTTTTATTCCTGTATGTAAAGGTACAAATAGTAGTATTACTTCATTGTGTACTAAAGTACTTATCTCCTTTTGTATTTTCTTTACAAGCGGTTTTTTTTACATATATGCCTCTAATAGACTCTAGGAGTCACTACAGACTACATAGTTATATCTGGGGTTTTCCTTGGCATGCACTACTGCCCTCCAGATAGCATACAACTCACCGGTGTAGTTGCTGCAGATATCGGGTAATCGGTAATTTTGTGTAATATCTTGACAAGTAATTGCTGCTCCTACTCTATCGTTTAATTTTGAAGCATCGGTGTATAAGAAGCGGTATTTAGCAAAACGGGTTTGTAGACTCTGGAAACCTTGTTGAATTATTATTGGGCTTGTTTCGTGTTTTTGGAATTTTGTCAATTCCGTGTTTATTTTGACTTTAGTGTTAGTCCAAGGACTATTATTTTCATTATGTACTGTTAGTACTAATTTTAGCGATTCCTTTATTTCAACTTGCATTTCGTTCGTGATTCTGTTAAGTCTTTCGTAGAAGGGAGGAATTATTCGTGTGTTTCTTGTGTGTATGTCCTTGCAGGAATCAGAAAATACAGTTTTGTAGTTAAAATTGTTGGAGTTACATGAAATAGCTGCCGCGTAGGTAAGGCTCAGGAGTTCTCGTCTAAGGTCGATTGGCAGTTGGCCTGCTATACAGTGGAGGTCTGGTATTGGGCTGCTTCTGAAAGCTCCTAGTGCAATTCGTAAACCGCAATTCTGGAGAGTGTTAATACATCGGAGGTAGGACTTTCTTGTTGTTGAATATGCCACGGAGCCGTATTCAATCCTGGATCGTATAAGGTGATTATATATTTGTAGCAGAATTTTACTGTCTGCTCTCCAATTGTGACGCGCTAAGACTTTCATTAGTTGGAGGATTTTTGTACATGTTTTTTTCAGGTGCTCGATGTGGCCTTCAAAGTTAAGTTTACTGTCAAAGAGAATGCCTAAATATCGCACATTTTCGACAAAAGTTAATTGCTAGCCATATAGGACCAGAGGTGTAAGATAGTCTCTCTTTTAGTAAATATGATACACTTCGTCTTCGCTAGAGAAAAGTGTAGTCCAGTTTGTTTACTCCACTCCTCCAATTTGAACACCGTAGTTTGGAGCCATCTTCTCATTGTGTTGAAGTTTTTCCCCTTGACATATATCAGTATATCATCAGCAAACAAATTGGTTTTCACTGGGGCATCTATTGCTGACACCGCGTCGTTAATAGCGATAAAGAATAGGGTTACACTGATGACAGATCCTTGCGGGACACCGTTTTCTAATATCTGTTTTTGGGAAAGTTGCTCATTAGTTTTCATTCTAAAGTAGCGGTCTTTCAAAAATTCTTGGGTATACTGCAAAATGTTTCCATGGAACCCCCATGAGGAGAGTTTATTCAGTATGTAGTGTTTCCATGTCATGTCATAGGCCTTTTCAATATCAACGATCACTGTCCAAACTTTCTGTTGATTTGCAAATGCTTCTCTTATATTCGATTCGAGGTTTACGATGCTATCTAAAAAAATTGTACATTGTCTACAATAGTTTAAGAAGCTTAGGATTAGTAGTTTTTTACAAAAAGTAGCAACAATAGCTCTCGGCGAGTAGCGCAACGTGATTCGGGGAACAACTTTCAAGCGCTTCAGCCGATGCTCACCACGTTATTGGTCTTTTTTGTTGTATTTGCGTTTGAAATAAGTTAATAGTTTTATTCATTATACTGCTAATAACATTATATTAATAAATAAGCAATTGTTCTGCAAAAATAATTATTTTATAATTAAAACAATGTACACTTTTGTAGATCTAGAACAAATTTGGAGGATTTTGAAATTAAATTTTTTTTTAATACATTTATTCGATGAAGATATCATGATGTTACAGAGTAATTATAATAAACGCTCTCTTATTAGTTTTTATCCTAAAAATTATTCTAAAAAATTTACATCTTTAAAATTTTTGTTAACCTTGTTTTTACTATCTATCAATGACATTTTATCCAATATTAATTCCCCTGTTAAAGCAAGTGTTTATGCAGATGATGTACTCTTATATATGAAAGACAAGAACATCGTTTCAATTTAAGGATGTCTCCAGAATACACTCGTTAAACTAAAAAATTGGTCTAATACTTCTGGGTTTAAATTTGCAGCCACAAAATAATGATGTTTTCGAGAAGTCGATCAACGAGTTAGATTAAGTTGCACATTGGTGGACATATTTTACAAACAGTTAAAGAAATGCGTTACCTTGGAGTTATCTTTGATGGGAAACTTACTTGAAAACCACACATAAATCACCTGAAAACCACTGTCAGCAGTCTTTCAACTTACTCAGGACAGTTGCTCATCGTGGATGGGGTGGTGACAATGATACCTTGATGTACTTGTATAAATGTTTAATTCGATCAAAAATTGATTACGGTTTGTTCGCCTACGATGCATCAAGTCGTACCACCCTAGAAATTGTCGACAGAATTCAATCCGCTGCTTTGAGCCTTTGCCTTCTTTGCTTGGTCGGAGAGTTTCTATTAAATCTACGTAGGAAATACCAGTCCATATTATATTTCCCAGCTACATTATCGAACCGTTCAAACATCAATTACCAACACTATATGAACAAAGATTTTTAGAGAAAGAGAACATTGCATGACATTTCACCGCAGTCACCTATCCCCAGTAATATATAGATTACTCCCTCTATCCAGCACCATGGGTTCCTAGCCTTTTTTACGTAGACACCTCTTTGACATCTTACAAGAAGTCTTTAACTCATCCCATGATACTTCATCAAGCGTACTTAGAACTCATATCCAGATACCACAAACTTATGTTTACGGATGCATCAAAAACAAATAATGGAACCGGGGCAGCTGTTAAAACAAATGAATATAACTATAAGTTTAAGTTACATCCTTTCACCATGGTATACAATGGAGAACTGCACGTATCCTAATGAAAATTTTGCAATATACAGTGACTCACTTAGTTCTTTGACCAGTCTGAAAGAATTATATACAAACAATAATATCACTATAGCAATATGCAATTTTCTCCATAACTTACCATCGAAAGGATCGAACATAACTTTCATATTCATTCCATCATATTGCGGTATTCCTAGGAATGAAACAGCCGATGAATTAGCATCAACATCATATTAAAACCAAGTATAGAATAGATATTACCAACTACTGGAACAGTAAATGGTCTTACAGCGCAAAATTCTTCAGAAGAATAAAACCCACATTATCCCATAACCTATTACTACCAACAAAAAGGAGAGATCAGATAGTTAGGTTAGGCTACATAAGACTCACATACAGTAATATTTTCAAAAAATGTCCCCCGCCAAGATGTGATACATGTGACAAAATACTTAATATTGATCATTTTATCTGTAACTCAAGATATGCAAAACACAATGAACTTTTTGAAAGAAATTTGTAATTATCACAAAATTTAGTTACGCAATTGAAACTGTGCTATCATATTTTGTTAAGTATTGACTTATGTATCATTAATTAGTAATTTTGTTGCTTTCCCGCTAATGGCCATAGCTGCTGAAGCGGACAAAGTAAAAAAAACAATAACAATGTAAATTGTTTATATCTCGACTTCTAAATAAACAAATGACATCTTTTTTTTAATACAAATCGATCTCCATTTATTTCTCATTTGCTCAATAATAATGCCTAATATTTTCAATTGTTAAAGTTTCATTTTCAAAATATTATTTTAACAAAACCAATAATTATTTTGCAACGGGACACATTGAATTTTGTTCAGTTTTTGGTTTAATTAATCGCACGTTTTATTATTGAAGTTCACCAATACATGTAAAAATTATATACGTTAGAATAATTCGATAAAAAACACTTTTTTTTGCAGTTTTTCACTGTAATTAATAATAAATTCATAAATTAAAAAATTTTAAAATATACTATTTTGTAGAAAATTTATCGCTGAACAAAAAAAGATTTTTTTTTCTAAAACTTCAAAAAGAGATACAGAGAAATAAAAAATAAAATCCGCAGTAAATTCTTAAGAAATTGGATAATTTGGACAAAACTATTTTTCCCATTTCTAGATTATTATTCCGAAGCGATTTGCACATTGCGAACAGTCACTAAAAAAGTGCCAGAGTGACTGGGACTACAGTGGCGTAGCGATAGAGAAGCGAGTGGAGCGACCGTTCCAGGGCAGCGCGGCGGTCAAGGGGCGGCGCCGGGTGGGCGAGGGCATGCGGAAAGTTCTTGAAACGTTCATTGTTCACTACGGAGTGGCGCACGGGTAGCAGCCCTCCCCACCACCCTCGACGCGCAGTCGCGCGCCACACGGTGTTTTTATTGTCACTCTTCTTTCAGTCTGGTCAGTAACTGAGCTGAGACAGTCCCTTACAGATCGACCGGCCGGGTGATTGTATTTTGTTTCAATTTGCCTTTGCGTAGTATTGATTTAGAGAAACATTTTAGTGCAAAGTACGTATTTATATTCATTTTGATGTGATTTATGTGTTATTTAGCAACTGTTAATGTTAAGTGTTAATATTTATATTATCGTTACTATCTTTGGTAAATAATGCCCAAAAAACTAAGTGATGCAGAGTATCGAAAACAAAAAAAAAGGGAAAGAGGACGCAAAAAATTTCAAACTGAAGAAAGTGAAGAAGTTATCTTCCTACTTTTTGAGGGAGCTTTTAGCAGTTGTAGTTTTTCAAGGACCCAGTTGCAGCTCATATGATCCTACATGCGTTGAGGAGTTGGAGCAAACATCTGTACCTGAACACGCAGGCCCATCAGGCATTCCTTCTTCTAAGGCAGTTGAAGATACTGAGTTTCATCCTAAAGAAAAGCTAACACAGCAGGTTTCCTTATCACCAGATTTGGTTCATTCTGATACTGTTGAGCTTGAGCCTGAAAACGTAGTAGAAGAGTTGGGTGAATGTACAGGAAAACAGATTAATGAAGCTGTTATAAGTTTTTCTGATAAGGGTAATTTTAAAGGTAGTCTTACAGCCGAGTAAAAAAGGTTAATAATTAAGTAAAATGTGTGTCTTGCGACATCTCGTGTAAACATTGACACGTGTGAATAGTATAATAGTTAATAATTAAGTTAGGCCCTTATCAGCCTAAAGGACCGTTTTCAAGAGAAAAAGATGGCAGAAATAAAAATAGGGGGTTTGACGAGAAATGGTATTTCCGAAAGAAAAAAGAAAACTAGTTGACTATAAAACGTAATTGGTTATGCTATTCAAACATCCTCAATGATTGCTATTGTCAGCCTTGCTGGCTTTTCAATATGTCGTATAGTGATGTGGGGTTTACGAAAGGTACCTCTGATTGGGCACATTTAGGGCGAAACATAAAAGATCATGAAGAAGATTCGCAAAGTCATGCAATTGCATGTGAAATATACTACCGCTGGCAATTAGGCGTAACGGTTGATAGTGAGAATCTGGAAGAAATTAAAAAGCCACCGATTACTGGAGACAAGTTTTAAGACGAATTGTGGACGTCATTATTACGTTAGCAACAAATGACTTACCACTGAGAGAGCATAGATTGTATAATGATGCAGCTCAGTCGAAAGGAAATTTCCTTGAAATAGTACATATGCTACCAAGATATGACTAGGTTCTAGCAGATTTAGTTAAGCTACCCAAACGTAGTGTTAAATACCTTAGTCCTCAAATTTAAAATGAGCTGATTAACCTAATTTCCAATGAGATAAAAAACGAAATAAATGAAGAAATGAAGAAAAGCCCCTATGTGTCTATTATCTTTGATACAACTCAAGATATACGGAAAATCGATCAATTGAGTACAGTGTTTCGTTATGTAAAGATAAAAACGGACGAAGATGAGAGGCCAGTATAACTAGTTATAGAAGGAGCGTTTGGTGGCTTTGTGGATGTAGAAAGCCAGAAATCAGAGTACTTAGCAAATGTTGTATTACATATTATAGAAGAATATTCAGATATATCTAAAGTTCAAGGGCAAGGCTACGACGGAGCCAATAATATGAGTGGTATTTATTCAGGCCTTCAAGCAAGAATAAAAAGTAAAAATCCGGTAGCTAAGTATATTCACTGTTGTGCTCATGCACTTAACTTGGTAATTAACGACTAAAAGTCTATATGTATTTTTTAAAGCCGTATCTAGATGGGCATTGCTGACCAAACCGGCTATATTGGAAAAAACCTTGTAGAAAGTATGTCCAATAAGGTGGACTTCAAGAAATCAAACTGTCGACGCCCTTCGTTGCTGTTATTTTGACATAATGAAAGTACTTTCTTTCCTAACGTTAGAAGGTAAAGACCAAGAAGAAGTAAACCACGCTAAATCACTTTTAAAATATTTTGAGCAGTTTTCTACAGTTATTTTGATTGTTATTGAAAGTGTGTTGCTTGAAACTATGGACATAATATCAAAAAAACTTCAAAGTACCGAAGAAGACTTAGAACACGCAACAAAAATGCTCTTGAACCTCAAAACAAAAATCACCAAACTTAGAATTGAGTGGCAAACAATGCAACTAAGCTTTGCTTAAAATGGAAAGTTGTATCACATTTCATTGATTCAAGAACAAGAAAGAAGAAAAGAATGTTGGACGAAGTGCAAGTTGATGATCCCATTATAGACAAGGAGAAACGTTTCCGGGTTTAGGTGTTTAACCGCAGCCTTGACATAATCACAACATAGCTGACAGAGCGTTTTGAGGCTGTTACTAACATAACTACGAGTTTCCAATGTCTGAAGCCTTCTTTTCTAGTTGAAGCAAGTGACGAAGAAATCTTAGAATCAAGCAAAATTTTGGTATTTAACTACCTAGATGATGTCTCTCTTAACCTAGGTCCACAGTTTGTAAGGCTAAAATCTTGTTTTTCAAGTCACATAAAAAAACTCAAAAGTGAAAGGGATCTTGCAGATACTTTGATAGTGCGTGCTCAAGTTGGTCCCAGCTTTCCGGATGTTGTGAATGCTTGTTTAATTTTTTTGACATTACCTGTTACAACCGCAAGTGCAGAAAGATCATTTTCAAAACTTAAACTGATAAAGAACTATCTTCGCAGCACCATGTCTCAAGAGCGTCTGAGTTCCTTAGCAACCATCTCAATAGAACGCAGCAGAGCCAGAAACATTAACTTAGACGACACAATAACAGAATTTGCAAGTGCTAAGTCACGAAAGAAGATCAGTTAAGCCAGTAAGATGTGAGTTGTTTTTGTAACTATGTTCATGTTTTTACATTACATTATGACTGACACTATAACTATATTAAAAAATATATAGCTATAGATGTTTTTTTTATTTTTATTATTTTACATTAGACTCATTTATCAATAGTTATCAACTCGCCTATAAAAGATGAGACAGTATAATGATTGATGGTGTGGGTGGAGGAGGGCGCTAGGGGTTGAGTCGCTCCAGGGCGGCAAAATCCTTGCTACGCCACTGCTATCAGTTGAAATCTAAACAAAAATTACTTTAACCATCGACAAGTAATAAGTAAGTTGAATTGATAAATTGTGAGATGATTTAATTTTTACTTCAGCAATTATTTTATTTTTTTATAATATGTACGTAGTGTAGTTTTAGTTAGTTGAATTGTGGAAGGATGATTAATTTTACATGTGAAATTAAGTGCGGTTGCTAGGACAATAAAAAAAGTCGCCGAATAAATAAATAAACTGAAAAATAAAAAAGAAGATTGAAAAAAAATTTAAATAAATAAATAAAATACAATTTTAATATAAGAATAAGTGTTATAAGAAGAGTAATAGAAATTAACAGAATATGAAATTAGTTGGCTGGATTAAATGGATTCGCTGGGGTTGGGAATAAACTGACCTGAAAAAGAATAAAAGTTATTAGTATTTAAAAAGATTAAGTGTATAATATTTAACACAAGAATTATATCCAATTGGAGGACAATATATATAGTTGTATTGAGCCGAGATGGAATAATATTCAATTTTGAATTGGACTGATCTGAAAAAAAAAGGTTCATAAATTTGGTGCCAGGAACAAAGAGTAATTATGTATCCTTTTAAGTATTGATGAAACATACTTAAGCATAATACAATTTTAATTAAAAAGTCTAAAAAGGCGAGTGCTTGGTTTAATTCATAGCAATGGATTATAATTTATATTGATATTGAATTCAAAATCGTATGATTTAAAGAATAAAACACCTATAGTTTCTAAAATGACATTTTCGTTTAAATTTAATGTTGTTCAATGCCACCTTTAAAAAAACCCTTTGTAGGTACTTTTTTATTTTCCGGTTGTATAGTATTTTACCAATAACAATGGGGATGTTTCTAATTTAATTATTGTTTTCTTAAGTACTACCGCATAAACAATAACAATAACAACTTTACACCATGATATATCTTTATAGTTTATAAAAAGGCTTTATTTTTAACACTTTTACGAGGCCACAAGTAGTTAAAAAGCACTTTCCACATATTGCTTTGTGGTGATATTGAACTTAATCCTCTTATGTAGGTTTTATTTTAATTCTTAAATTCTCGTGCTTTAACCAAGTTGTAATTAAAACCTCAAACGTATTTTAAATTCACTGTCAAAATTACGTTATTATTATTTTTTACAACCGTTGTTGTAAATGGCAGTAATTTGGTCGTACAACAAAAAATCCTTGCGCTAAGGAACGTTGTCGACATTTTTCAAAGCACACATACGAAGTAAAAACTCAGCAATTTTCGTTGAAAATTTTTGATTAAACGACCAAACTCTAAAACTTTTCTTTACACAAACGTATGTAATTTCTTTGCTTTATGAATTATTAAACACTAAAAGTAAAATAAATTTTTTTGTTGATGTTATAAACTTGTCAAAACTGACTAAGTTTTAAATTAAATATGGGGTAGACTGAATTAATCACAATTATTACTATGAATTAAGAAATTTTTAATTGTTATGATTGTTTTTCGGTCCGGTATTACGTGCGGTCTACCCATGTAGTGGACGGTCTTACGTGCGGTCTACCTAACCTACCTTTTGCATTCAAAGTTGTGGCAACAATTGATATTATTTATTTTATGAACAATGGTTAAAAATGCGTTGAACTTTTTTGAAATTCGTACTTCACTCCCTAACGTAAATGAGGGTGCAATTAACATACTATTGTTATTATTCTATTTAATTTCGAATAGGTAATAGATTTACAAAATACAAATGAAAATTATTGGGATTTTTTACTTGAAGAGATTACAAAAATCAAAACTACATCAATTATTTATTACAATTAACAAAAACCAAATTTATAAATATACATTCCAAATGTCTTGTAAAAATTTGACCAATCTTTTATTGTGATTTTTATGAATCATTTTCCACGCCATGTACACTCATGAAATTTAAAACTTGGACACCACAATTTCTGTAAACAAAAGTTTGCACATTGTGAAGCGGGCTTAAGGGTATCATTTACAATTCTAACAGCAGGTAGTCTCAGCAGGGGTTATCTTATAGAAGGACGGTAGAATGAATCATTACACTAAGCACGTTTTAGAAAATAGGTAATTTACGTTGCTTACTTAATTTTTTCTTTAAAGAATTTTTGAAGGTATCGCTAATTAAACACCATAGCTCGATTAATTATCGAATCAAAATTTTGTTTAGGAAATGTTTACAAAATAAAATTAGAAATAATTTTGATTTAAAAAACGTCTACAAGCAATAACTTTTAAATTAAATCAAAAACTAAACATGGTTATTTGGGTTGACTGATTATTACTTATTTTTAAATAAATCTAATCTACTAATTATTGTAAGTTATTAAAAAAAATCATTAAACTCTCTATTCATAATATTTAGTCCTTACAAAATGTATATTTTATGACGTTTTATGGCGTCTGCTCATTGACGCTATCAAGGTATCAATATAATTAATATTATTCGTTTCCCATGCGGTATCAATGGCTGCAATTAGTGCATTACGGTTTACTGGTATAAAATTTGGCCCTTGTTGTCTTCGGATAACAGCAAGTATTCGAGCCCAAACATTTTCGATAATGTTAAAATCTGGGCTTTTTGCTGGCCAGGGTAACAGCTCCAAGTTATTTTCTTGTATCCAATTGCGCACAACCCGCGAAGTATGAATAGGGGCGTTGTCCTTTAACAACAAAAATACATTATGAAAATGTTAATTCAACAGATCCCGAACTATTTTTGGAGAAAGTATAGTGAAATAAGAATACTTACTTGTTGGAAAATATAATCTTCGTCTGGATAAAACACTTCGACTGAAGGTTTCATAATAGTTTCCAAAATATCTAAATACGCAGCAGAATCAAGACGTCCATCGATAGCCCAACAAACTCCTGGACCCCGCGCTAACCCAACCCCACACATTCACAGAAAAATAACCACTTCGTTTTTAGGACATATGTGATTATTTTCGTAACGAGTTCCTTCCATTCTAAAAACTTTTAGTGGTCCATCGTTGCGGCTATTGAACGTTTTTTCGTCGCTAAAAATCACTCGATTCCAAAATTCCAAAGGTTCGTTCACATATCGCCTTGCAAATTCCAGACGACGTCTCATATTTTCGTCACTGAGAACTTCTTTCGCAGCAGCATTATACTTTTTTATTCCCATCTCCTTTAATCTTTTTGTGCAGTTATACGGCATCCGGGAAAATGTGTATCTGCTATAGCCCTGGAGTATGTAGCAAATGGTTGTTCTGTTACGTAATGAAACAACTCAAGATCTTGAGCACGTGTAGATACTTTAGGTCTACCACTTCCGATGGCTCTTTCCAAAGTGTGTTCAAGATTCCATTTTACTCGGTAATGCCCTACGGTGCTTTTTGGTATATCTAACATACGTGAAATTTCACGCACGAAACAATCCGCGCTTTCAAATCAGCACCGAGATGAGGTGGCATTTTCACAACACTTGAAATTTTAAACTAAAATGGAATTTACATTTCTTACTTTATTTATTGGTTCACACTACCCCTTCTCAAACAGTAGGTAATTGTTTATTTATTACATACTTCTAATGACCAATGTAACAACCCTTAGACCAATATGACTCAAAGGAAGTAAATTAAACAAGCAAGGATATTCTATTGTTATTGAAACTTATTCATAAAGTAAAAGCCATTTCCTTATAATGCTAATGGACAGGATTTTCTTTTAAGTATTAAGATTACAATAGAGGACTTATAAATTTTCGAAAATATCTAATTATAAATATTTACACTGCAATTGCGCTTTTTCCTTAATAATTTCTTAGCAATAACATACACGTTCTTGGTTTTAAGTTGTCATAAATTTGATATGATATAAATTTGTGTTTCTAATATTACATCACAAACTAATCTTTATTCGCCAAAAATTGTTGCTTAAGTTGTAAAGCTTCGTACACACCTGAACAACAAACCGAGCAACAAACATAACAACGAACCGAAAGTCAAACAGAACGACAAACGATCTTTTATGATTTCCACAATCCGAACAACAAACGGAACGTTTGTGCTGTTCCCATAATTATTTTCAGTAGTTTTCAGTTCATATATATTTATTATTGAGAAGAGAAAATTGCGGAAAACAAGAAGATAGTGCCAACCAAATTTTTACGCACAAAGAAGAGTAAAAATTATAATTTACTTCGTTTTTTTTTTTGGAAATTTTCCGCCCAAATGATGCTAATAGGGACATCATTTTTTTCTTGCATTCTTAAACACTGATTAATTTAAAACATTTTTCTTCTGTCAACTCCATAATATTACCTAAAACACAACAAACCCACAAAGGGAGGACAAAAATAAATAATTTAATTCTCCCGCATAAGTTTGTTCGCCGTTTTGTTTAGATTCGTCCAAACCTGCAAACGCATTCGCGCGCATTTTCTTTGATGTCGGAGAAAAACCGACAAGTTGCGGGAACGCCGCAAACCGTTCGTGGAACAATCAGGACTTGCGAATCTGTTCTAAAATTCGTACGTAGCACCGTCCAAATTAATGTTCCGATTGCCGTTCGGTTCGTTGTTCTGTTTGTTCCTCGGTTTGTTGTTCAGGTGTGTACGAAGCTTTACAATAAGCATATTAATATGAACTATATCTTATGAAAGGAGAGTTATGTAACTATAATTAACGACTTAACGTTACGTTAGTAGATTCCATTTACTATTTACACATATTTTCTTGGAACATTCGATAATTAACTATCGGGATATGATGACCCTATACTTCGCAGGTTGTGCGCAACTGGATACAAGCAAATAACTTGGAGCTGTTACCCTGGCCAGCAAAAAGCCCAGATTTTAACATTATCGAAAATGTTTGGGCTCGAATACTTGCTGTTATCCGAAGACAACAAGGGCCAAATTTTATACCAGTAAACCGTAATGCACTAATTGCAGCCATTGATACCGCATGGGAAACGATTAATATTAATTATATTGATACCTTGATAGCGTCAATGAGCAGACGCCTCCAAGAATGTATCAATAATAATGGAGGTCACACCCATTATTGATTTCTTATATTTATTTATATAGTAATACCTTTATTTAAAAAAACGTTTTCATTTAATTTTAAACTATAACTTGGTATCTTAATTATAATTATGTAATAAATTCTTGTCAAAAACTAAATATATACGTTGACAATAAGAATTGCCTTAGTTTTTATTTTCACTTTTTATATTAACTACAGAAAAAATGAAACGTCATAAAATATACATTTTGTAAGGACTAAATATTATGAATAGAGAGTTTAATGATTTTTTTTAATAACTTACAATAATTAGTAGGTTAGATTTATTTAAAAATAAGTAATAATCAGTCAACCCAAATAACCATGTTTAGTTTTTTGATTTAATTTAAAAGTTATTGCTTGTAGACGTTTTTAAATCAAAATTATTTCTAATTTTATTTTGTAAACATTTCCTAAACAAAATTTTGATTCGATAATTAATCGAGCTATGGTGTTTAATTAGCGATACCTTCAAATATATTCTTTAAAGAAAAAATTAAGTAAGCAACGTAAATTACCTATTTTCTAAAACGTGCTTAGTGTAATGATTCATTCTACAGTCCTTCTATAAGATAACCCCTGCTGAGACTACCTGCTGTTAGAATTGTAAATGATACCCTTAAGCCCGCTTCACAATGTGCAAACTTTTGTTTACAGAAATTGTGTTGTCCAAGTTTTAAATTTCATGAGTGTACTCCAAATGACCCTGCAGCTGTTCTATCAGAACACCTCACATTTTCCACAATATATGAGATTTTGCATCTAACTACTTTCTCTCGACCCGCTGTGTATGTGCTCTTGTTGCTGGATCCACGTAGGTTTGTTAATTATATCCCAAATTTGACAGTTGCCTGTAGACTGGTCACTCATCCGAATGTATGACGGAACCTGCCTGTACTTCTTCTTAACAAAATCAGTGTATTGGCATCTCTTCTTGCTATCACAAAAAAACTAGTGTTGTTTTGTGTTGTTAAACCAAATACCCAAGGACCATCAATTCTCCTTCCGTGGTTGAGGTTGTTAGCAACATCTGCATCAAATTCGGCTGGTTTATTTCCTTGGAGTATTTGGCGTCTGTTATATTTACTTCGGCCAGCAAATCAATTTGTACAGAGTCGTCGACAGTTCCTAGAAGCTGCCCTTTTTTATTAACTGACATAATGTTAGTGCAAACTACCTTGCACATGTTAAACCAATCCACTAACGTCTGCTTACTTCGCCCTGTGTGGGCATTGGTAGGTCTATGTTGCTGTCCATGATGAAATACCAAACAATCTCCAATATTTCACATAAACTCAAGTTAGAATGTAATTTATTGTTTATGTTTGTATAATGGAAAAACCGATTTCCGGTTCTAATTGACCGGGTAGTTTGACAGCCCTTCTTAACACAACGGAAAACTGGTTGAAACTCGCCTCCTCTATCACGCTTCGTTTTCTTTTCCATAATGCTTTCACAACGACTTCAAACTCTTGCTGCAGAAGATGATGTTGCAGAAATGCGGTAGCACTTTCCTTAGTTTTGGTAAAAATCTCTGACGTACAAAGTTTCATAAAGAACCCAAGTTACTGAATGGTGGGTAAGTGCGCTTCATTCATACCTTTTATTGTTTAGTTAATTACTGATGTTATTGGTATGGTGTTTTTTGAGTGAGTTACTAAAAGTTATCAAAACGTTTTTATCTTTTTTGTAAATAATTATTAAGGCAAATTTGTGTGTGAGTGTGTTGAACTGATAAGGATAAATCTGCATTAAATTGGGGCCGCTAAATTGTGACCATTTTGGGTCACGCCCTCTGTAACACTATTGGTGAATGATAAATATCCGCCATTCTAAATATTAACATGATCTGTTATATTTGTAACGAAGCATTTTCCTCAAAATCGCCAGGGCTTTCATGCAAAGGTGTATGTAATAAAAATTTTCATTTCCATTGCGTAAACCTGCCGTATGACTTAAGCAACTATTTGAAATCCGTGCCTGGTTTGATATGGCGATGTGAAGAATGTTTACTTGTTGAATCTAGTCGCGTTACATCAACTATAAAATCTGAGATCTCTAAAATCACAGCATCAATACTCACTGAGTTTGAAAACAAATTTTCCTTTTTAAAAAAAGAAATCACGGATAACTTATGCTCTTCTATTGCGCAACTAAAGCATGATGCCCTTGAAAGTATCACTAAAAAATTAAACGAAACTGTTTTACCTTCCAAAACTCTTACTCCACCAACTCCAGCTACCTCATATGCAGCCATCGCTTCTTCGGCTTCTCAGGCAAAAGTTATTATAAAACCTGTAAATTCAAACCAATCAACTGCTAAAACCAAGTCCGAAATTTTGAAAAAAGTTGACCTTTTGGCTTCAGGTATAGAAATTAAGCAAGTCAAACCCATAAAAGATGGTGGAATTGTAGTAAGCTGCTCTAACGAAAATCACCCAAAAAAATTACAACAAACTGTCGAAGAAAATCTATCCGGATCGTATAATATACATCAATTAAAGCCGACCCAAATCAAAATAAGAATTGTTGGTCTTTCTGATCGCCTTCACCCTGATGCGTTCTTAAATTTTATAAAATGTCGGAATGCCGAATTTTTTAACGAAGATACATTGTGCAATGTGATTTCAATCATCCCGCTTAAAAATAATGCAGCTGTTTTTCAAGCAATTATTAGTACTGATGCAATATTGTATAATAAACTTCTAAAAGCTGGACATATTCTAATTGGTTTAGACGGGTGTATACTCAGTATACTATTGGCGCGGAGTAATAAACCTGTCAGAATTATCGAATCTCCCCGTATTGCAGTGGCGTAGGTACCTGAAACGTTTGGAAAATCATATTTTTAGTAGGTAAATATATTATAATAGTAAAATCTACCTTGATATGAATTATTATGTGGTTTCTTTTATTGTTTCAATCCTTACTTTGTGGAATCTACAAATTTTACTTCTTACGTATTATATAACATTATTTTTATATCTTGGTATAATACCCACATCTACGGCTATGATTCTCGTTTCGTCAGTACCTGGGCTGATGGCAACGTGTTTACACAGATTAAGCTATTGTTCTCAGACCCCAGATGGGTCGATATGCTGCAAACGGCATAATGATCGTATTTTGGTTAGAATTTATTGGTTTTTTACTTAACCGTAGAAGTACCGCTTTCACAAGAAAATAAAAATTATTTCAAGCAATTATGATTTATTACTCGCGCCAATAGTATACAGACTTTACAGTGTTTGACGATATGGAATTACGCAGATGCTACAATTGTAATAGTTACAATCACTCTACTATTCGCTGTCCTGACAAGGGTAAGCCAGTATGTCCTTTGTGTGCCAAATCTCACATGCTTAGAGAATGTAAAGCTGCGTCAGATGGCTATAATTGTGTAAATTGTGTAAATTTTAATAGTAAAGAAAACATCACGTGTAACAGTAATCATGCGGCCTGGGACCGGGATAAATGCACCGCTTACAAATTAACCCTTGAGAAAAGTAAAGAAAGTTTATTTGGAAGGTGGGTTCAAAAAACTAGAGCGCCTTAACAGTTGTGATGAAATAATTAACATCCGGACTCCTCAAGTCGGAAGTAATATAAATACGTCGTGTTTTACATGGTACTATCAAAATGTAAGGGGTCTGCGCTCTAAATTAGAGACTTTCTTTCTAAACGTATCTGATTCACACTATGATGTAATCTGTTTAACTGAAACTTGGTTAAATAATGACGTCGATAGTAATGAACTCTTTCCTTTGAATAATTACTTAGTTTTTCGATCAGATAGGAATTTTACAGTCACTGCTCGTTCCAAAGGTGGTGGAGTACTAATTGCCACCAAACACACAAATATTGCATCCTTGAATTTAGATCACTTTACTTCAGTTGCCTTAGTCGATATAGTAAGCTGTAAAATTTTTCTCTCAGCCTTTGTTGTAGTAAATATTTTCGTAATTTACATTCCCCCTAATTTGTCCTTAAATGATTTTTGCCATCTTGTATTGAACAATGCAATAAATCTCAATTTTGAAGTTGAACAAGAATCTTTCCCACTAGTTGAAATTGATCCGTATCACCCTGCCCTTTCTATCATTATCAGGAAAAAGTATCAAACATTTCCCTTTTAGCGATGGTACAAAACTTTATAACTTTCGTAAAGCTGATTTTATGAATTTATATCAAGAGCTGAGTTGTACTGATTGGTCTTTCTTATATGATAATAAGTTTGATGAAGTAAATGATATGTGTCGGGCTTTTTACGATAAGCTATACCTATTACTTGATAAATTTGTTCCAACTTTAAAATCCTCTACCGGTGTTTATCCGTGTTGGTTTTCTTCTAATTTAAAACGCAAAATTAAAGATAAAAATCGTTCTTACAGATTGTATAAAAGTTTAGATCACCTTATTATTACAATAAGTTTTCAATAATTAGGCGTGAAGTGAAAACTATAATAAACCGTGATTACTGTAACAATATAAACAAAATTACAATTGAATTTGCTATTAATCCGAAAGGGTTTTGGAATTATGTACGTAGCAAGCATGGATCCGTATCAAAGGTTCCGAATACTATGAGTTATCAAAATGCAAGCTTGACGTCTCCACGTGAAATAGTAGAAGGTTCAAAAATTATTTCTCAAGCGTTTTTACAATAATACTGCTAATAGTACATATGAAACGCCATTTTCAGATAGTTTTTCTATTATACGTAACGTCTCTGCCACTGAGGACGATCTCTTCATTGCCATAAAAAATTAAAATCTAATATGTGCTCTGGGTTGGATGGCATACCTGCATTTTTAATTAAGGACTGTTTGTCCGTGTTGTCCCAACCGCTTTTATTGTTTAATAAATCTTTAAATACAGGTGTTTTTCCAGATATTTGGAAAATTTCAAGAATATGTCCGGTTTTAAAAAGGCGATCCTGCGTGTGTCACCAACTACCGCCCCATATCTATAATATCTAATTTTGCGAAGATTTTTGAGAGCATTATCTATAGTCAATTATATCCATCGTTGAGGCATATTATTACAGACAAGCAACATGGATTTATGAAAGGCAGATCTACTTTAACAAACTTGTCTTGTTTGACCCAATATGTATCAAATTACTTAGATAAACGTGGTAAGGTTGATGTTGTGTACATGGATATGTCTAAAGCTTTTGACAAGATAATACAAAGTATATTACTTTCTAAGCTAAATTCTCTTGGTTGCTCGGTAAAAACTCTACACTTTTTCAAGTCGTACTTAACTAATAGGCAGCAAGTTGTCCTGCATAATGGTTTTAAATCAACCGCATGTGTGAAATCGTGTGGCGTTCCTCAAGGTTTTAACTTGGGGGCGCTTTTGTTTTTAGTATACATTAATGACATCTCTAACTGCATCAATAATAGCGAGTTTCTTTTATACGCTGATGATATAAAACTCTATAGAAGCATAGATACCACTCAAGACTGCAACTTATTGCAGAGTGATTTGATTAATATATCTGCATGGTGCGTAAATAATGGATTGGAACTTAATATTTCTAAATGTAATGTAATGTCTTTCTCAAAATGTTATAATGTACTGCAATTTCCCTATAAAATCAATGGTATTACATTAGATAAATTGGAATCAGTGAAAGATCTAGGTATCATATTTGATCACAAACTTAACTTCAATGCCCATATTGATTCTATTGTTCGAACATCTTTAAAATGTCTTGAACGTACGTTCTCGTCTTGAGTACTGCTCTTCTGTTTGGTCTCCTGTCTTTAATTGTCAATCTTCTCATCTTAAAAGTGTGCAGATACGTTTTGCAAAATATTTGTATTTAAAGGTGCACTCCTTTATCCACCTCGTAGAATCGATGAAAGTTTTTTAAATAGTTCTAGTTCAGTCTTGATACACTCGTTGCCAGAAGAAATAGATCTGACTTAATGTTTATTGGTAGACTGGTCATGAATTTAATTGACAGTTCATATTTATTATCATGCATACAATGGCATGTACCTACAGTGTATACCAGAAACAAACCCACCTTTCACCTTAATACTATTAGAACAAACGTTGGTGCTAATGCGCCTATAAACAGGATGATGCGAAATTTCAACAGAATTGTTAACGATTTTGATTTATTCTTTTTATCATTTTGTGAATTTATTAACGCAATTGGTCAAACAAGGGTTAACTAGTAGTTTTGTAATTTTTTATTCAATTCTTTTTATTTTGACAATTTTATTCTTTCACATTTTTATTTTTATTATTGTTTTCGTTCTAGTATTATTTTTGACATTGTTAACCATTAGCATTATTTTATTACTATTAATTTTTCAATACAACGATTATGTCTTGTTTGTTGTTGATATAATACATTTGTAGGTACTATTATTATTATTTATTTGTTTTATGATACATTTCTAATTTGTCCTGTAATTGAGGATTAATTTTCCTGTTGGGCAATAAAGGATTATTATTATTATTATTATTATTATTACAAACTCATTAGTGAATACCTAACCTGAAGATTTTCTACTTTAATTCCAAATATCCAAATAATTACCGTTTGTACTTTGTAAATCTATTGTTCAAAATTAAATAGAATAATAACAATGGCATGTTAATTACACTCTCATTATCGTTAGGGAGTGAAGTACGAATTTTAACATGGTCAAGTGCAAACAACGCATTTTTAAGCATTTTTGCTAATAAAAATAAATAATATCAATTATTGTAGGTAGACCGCACGTAAGACCGGCCACTATATGAGTAGATCGCATTTAAGACGGGTCACAGTACATGGGTAAATCATAACCTAAAAACGGAAACAAAGAACAAATAATTCAATTTTTGTTTGTTTCAGTCTCTAGAATGCATTTTATGAAATTTAATTTTACAAGGTTTCAAAAAGCATGACCTCTTGTCTTAGCCGCCAGAACTTTTTCTTGCAGGCAAAAACATGGCAATTAGAAGGTTGCTTTTGTTTATTATGTAACGTTCTTTTGAATTTTATAAGAACCGAATTCTATTTAAAGTTTGCGGGGGGGGGACATTTTAGTCGGCACTGTATAATTTCGGGTTTTCGGGCGTTACTTTAAAATACAAAAAGTGCATGATTCATGCAAACTAAGGATGTTACAAGACAGCAAAGATTTGTTTAAATTTTTGGAAAAATTGTAGATTCTTTATTATATTTCTATTAGACAGTCTACTATAGTAATGTATTTGTGCATGGTATTGCCGCAATTGGTAAGTGGTTTTACTTAATCTTGAAAGAAGTTTCATTGCATTTTAGAAAAAGTAGTTAATCAATTGTAACCCCTACTGTTTTCAGTTGTTTTTAAACAGAAATTCAGTTGAAATATTATTGTTTGTCAATTATATTTAGTTTTATCCAAACTTAGGATTGATTTTATTATTTGTCCCAATCATCAAAATATTTTAAGAAATTTATTTTATTTATTATTATTATTATTATTTTATTTAAGAACAATTTGAAAACGTTAACACTGATATTAGAATTTAAAAAAAAATAATTACTTAGGGCAAGTTGAATTATAATACTTGGTTAAATTTAATCTTAGATCAAATACAATATTATCTAAGTTTCGATAGTTGTTCTTAACTTACGATTAAATTTAACCGAGTTTTGTGTAACTAGCCCTTAGAGTAATTTATCAAAGTTTAAATATTTTAAGTACTTGTTTACTCAACTGTCGTTTTACTTTACTCGCATAACAAATGCTTTTACTTTGAAATCTAATGCATATACAGTTACAAAGTACACAGATCAATATACGAAAACAATTTGCTGCTTTTACTTGTACCTACGTGTTTTGTTATAACTAGAATTTTAAATGATACGGTTGATGTATAAGAAAATCAAATATGTATTTATTGAGAAACGTCATGTGATTTTAATAAATACCTTTAAAGTCAAACGAACGGGAAAACACCAAAAATCTGCAACAAAAAACTTTACTCGGACACGTGTTTCAATAGCTAAGCTATCATCATCAGCGAACCGATACTAAAAATAAAAACAATAGGAAGCTTATACATACTATCTGCGTGTCACGAGTCGTTACACTTAATTGATTCTTAGATAAGCTTAACTAATTCCGAAAATCCTAATAGACCGTTATCATCATAATTCATAAGCAAATTTCTGTTTTTAAAAATTTCCAAACTTTTACAAGAATCAAGTTTCTTTTTTATTATCTACCCTCTTAATTAATTCAATGTCGCCTACACTATGGCCATTTTCAAGCATATGCATGGCAACACTGGACCTATCTGTGCGATGATATTTGACATGAACTATGTGCTCTTTAAAACGAGTTTTAATAGATCTCTTGGTTTGCCCTATATACAGGGTGTCCGGAAATTATGAGCAAAAAACTCGTGGGGTGATTCTACTTAAAAAATTAATGCCACAAGTTCCTATAACATTTTTCAGCAAAATCCAAAATAACGGTTACACGGCCTCAAAGCTTGATTTTTTAAATCATAATGTCTAGTTTTAAATGATCAAATTCTCCAAGTCTTCGATGGATAGTACTATTCGGAAATGCTTGAACATACGAACGTCTTGCTGCAATTGCATTGCCGCTAGCTAAACCATAATAATAATACATGTCACGTAGTTCGACGTTAGAATAATTATTATGATTCACCTTATCTTATTATTAATCACAACAGTTCAATAAGAAACTTGCAACAACTTATTATCTGTCAAAATTAATTGTTTACAAAGCAACTCCTGCAGTTGTTTCCAAAGCATGTTTTGTTAATGTTGAAAATGAGCTGAAGTGAGTTGATTGTTTCCGAAATACAGAGCGTAAAACTTATTATTTTTTTTAGTTTTTCTTAGATAATTTTCTTAATAGCTGTACTGTATTGGGTACTCTATAGTTTTTTGGGATGAGAATTCGAAATTCGTTCTTATTTCTGTGGTAAATTGCTGGGGGCCCCATTTTCAGCACCAATTCGTCCACAAAAGCCGCTTAATAAATGAAAATCTATGAAAATGTGATTATATTGTGTTTGAATTGTGCTAAAATCGTTAATTTTTAACTTAACATAGTAAATGCCTATGTCAAATTTTCTGTGGGACACGCATAATGCCGTTATTATAATAAAAAAATTCTAATGAATTAACTGTTTATAAGACGAATGGACACCGTTGTACAGATTTGCTACATTATAAAATAAACAGCGTTTAAATAATGATGTACTGTGTAGTGGTATGGTTATCAAGCCCCTATGTCGTAAGTTTAAATGATGAACATGTGTTCGAAACCTGATTTTATTATATAAATATGGAGGTTGTTTCTCAGTTATTATTTTGTGATACAGAGTTACCGATTGCAAATATAGCCTCTTTCATAGAAATCCAATGAGCATCGACCAACTTGTGCGAAATGTGTTGAGATTTTGATATTCCATAAATTAATCTTAAACAATTGTTCTGAACTCGTTGGATACGCTGCAATGTCTTAACATCTATGCACGCCCCATATACAGGAGCACACTACGAGAATTGTGACATCACTAGTGTATCACACAGCACTATTTTAATTTTTTCACTAAGATAGAACCAATGCGGATACATTAATTTTATACTAGCGTATGCTTTTTGAATACATTTAGTAATATGGTGTTTGAATGTTAGCGATTTATCGAAGAACACTCCTAAATTTTTGGCAGTGTCAACAAAAGGTATAACTGTATTATCAATTTTGATATCTGGAATTTTAGTCACTGCGGTAGTCTTGCCCAGTACTAGTGCACATGATATTAACGGATTTAATTTTAAAGAATGTCTACGAGATATTTGAAGCAAACTGTCCAAATCTGCATTAATCTTGTTAACTGCTTCATTAACAGAATCGGGTTTATCTGCGTAATATATTTGAGTATCGTCAGCATACATATGGCTACTACAATATCTTAAATGCTTACAAAAGTCACTAACATAAAGCGAAAATAGAACCGGTCCCAAAATTGACCTATGAGGTACATCTTTTGTGAGTTCGAGAGACTCAGATTCCTTTTGATCAATTTTTACTCTTTGAGTTTGATTATTTAAATAACTACGAAACATATTAGTTACTTCATCCCCTAATCCTAAATAATGCAGCTTAGCGAGAAGCATTTCGTGACAGAGTGTATCGAAGGCTTTACTATAATCCAAAAGTACCAATATAATCATCTTACCAAGATTCGATTCCCGTATAATGTCGTCTGTTATATATAATAACGCGGTTGCGCAGCTAAATGAAGGTCTAAATCCTGACTGAAATTTCGGTAATATTTTATTTTTGTCTAAAAATAAACGTAACTGTACATTTATAACTTTTTCTAATAACTTTGATAAGACGGGCAAGATACTGACTGGCCTAAAATCTTTATATTCAAGTGGTTGTGCGATTTTGGGTAATGGTGTTACTAGAGCAATCTTCCACTGGTCTGGAAATTGCGAGTCGAGTATGCAACTGTTGATAATGTACACCAAGTGTGGCAATATGTAAGGGCAACATAGTTTAATCATCTTAAGATTTAATCCGTCAGCTCCCGTTGCATTACTTTTCAGCGAATTAATTATTTTCCACACGTCCTCAACATCTATTAATTTTAAGTGTAATTGATTCACTACTGCTTTATTAGATTTATAAAAATTTAATGTATTAAGATTTATATTATTATCAGGAGCACTATTAACAAAATAATTATTGTTCGTATTTGAGTCTTTGAGAATTGAGCTGTTGCAATTTCTATGCACGCTGCCTGAATTTAACCGTTTCATCTCATTCCATATTACTTTGGTTTTGCTATTTGATAGTTTAAACTGAAAATAAGCTTTTTCTCATGTTTAATAGCAAAATTTACATAGTTTCTAAGAGACTTGTAGTACTCAAATTTTCCCCAAGAAGGATTATTTTTATACTTAATACTTGCCTCATTACGCAGTTTTATAAGCAATCTTATATTGTCTGTTAACCACGGAGCAGGTTTCTTTATAAATTTTATAGAGCACCACGGTGCATGTTTATCAAACAAAGTAACAAGATTTTGAGTGAAACTAGCAACTTTTTCGTTCATTCCGGACAAGTAATATACAGGGTGTTTCATTAATCAGTACAGAAAATGAAACTGGAGATTCATTTCCAAAATTTAAAGGGGGTTTAATATAAAAAATTTCCCTAAAGCCTCCCTGAAGAGTTGTAGCTTCCTGTAGCTTGTATTTTTTTATGTTAAACCCCCCTTTAAATTTTGCAAGGAATCTCCAGTTTCATTTTCTGTACTGATTAATGAAACACCCTGTATTTCATGCAAGGAAAGCATTTGCAAATCTTGGTAGAAATTGTCAAAATTAAAATTTTTAAAGTTTCGAAAAGTACGAGCAATATTCGAACGTTTATTATTTGACAGTGAAGCATCGCAGTACACTAACTCATGGTCTTATAGTTTAACACACCCGCCTGTTTTATTGGTAGTTCAGATGATACAATTATAACATCTAGGAGAGAGTTTTTTGATAAACTAATTCTATAGTCAACAAAAAGTTTGTACATAAAAGTAGGAGGTCGATAAACCACACTACAAACAAAACTATCATTATTTCGATTACTTACGGATATCCATAACTGTTCTATACTTTCATATGTTGCAAGTATTGACATTCTAATGCAGTTTTTTACATACAACGCCACTCCTCCTCCTCTTACATTTCGGTCCTTTCTTAAACATCGATAATTGGTTATCATTACAGCATCCGTAGCAATCTGCTCTGTAAGCCATGTCTCTGAGACCTCAAGAATATCAAAATTAAAATTATGTACTAGCTAGCTGTTGCAGATCATTTAGTTTAGGTAATAACGAACAGATATATGGCCAATTCTAAGGGTTCCAGGTTCCATAGCCGCCATCTATAATTTAAATATAATTAAATTACAATTATAAACAGAAGATAATAAAGTAATGGTGTTATGAATCAAAGGTTTTACAATAGTTGCGTTAAATTTGCAGATAAGTAATATATATGTTTATCGTCGCTCAGCATTATCACGTACCTTCATATACAAAATGCCCGATAAGAAATTTAGAATTGACAAATAACAGTATTAAATAGCAATTTATAATAAATGAATAGAATTATAAAATAATATACAGAGTGGAACAAAAGTCTGGAAACGCTCAATTATCTCACAAATGGGTAGTACGAATTGTACAACATGTACAACATTTTGGATAAGTATATTTTGGGATACAAAGATTCCAGATTTGATATCTGCAATGTTGTCAGATTTAATTACTTGAATTCTATTTTACACGGACAGTTTTATTTAATTTAAGACCTTCCTGATTTTATCAAAAATTGAGTGTTACAATATGGTTGAACTCGCATTGAAGGGGACATTCCAATAATGATACAATATACGGGGTGATATATTTAAAAAACCAAAGTTAGTAATAATATCAGAAAAACGGTAAATCTGGCAACATTGCAGATGTCAAATCTGGAATCTTCGTATCCCAAAATATACTTATCCAAAATGTTGTACAATTCGTACTACCCATTTGTGAGATGATTGAGCGTTTCCAGACTTTGTTCCACTCTGTAATATGTTTTTAATGTACAATTAAAAAATTAAAAAACAACAAATGATTTCTTATGCCTCCCTAATCAAAAACTCCCATAAATGTTGTAACATTAAACTAAACAAAAAATAATTAAATAAAACACAAATGCATTTCCAAGTGAAACACAATAATGTCAAACTCAAATCAAAAGATTTCTTTAATCTGTACCGCTTTCTTTTTGCTGTTTTCGATAATCATAATCCCTCCATCACGTGTCCAAACATTGCTTGCACCAAATTTATGTACAGTCGCCTTTACTAATTTTGCCGGGATTTGAGCACCGAGCCGATGACTTCTATTTATATCTTCCCTAGACACGTGCACATCTAGTTTATCGCTACATAGTTTCTGGATTATCTGATCTGTATTTTCTTCTTTTGTTTCAGGGATTCCATAAATCCTTACACAGTTTGTACGTGTATATTGTTCTAATTCATCACATTTTTTTATTAATTGGCTGTTATTGCTATCACATTTTTTATTGAAATCTCCATTTTACCTATTTTATCGTCAATTTCTTGAAACTTTTTTTCAAAATTCTTTTCGATTGCAGTCGTTAAAGATATCACCAATAGCATGGACCTTTGCACTTAAACCTTCCAATTCGGGCTGTTTTTCATCCGTTTTCTTATGCTGCGATCTCGTTTGAATTAAGTTTTGCGCCATTTGCTGCTCAAATTTACAAGCACTACACCATTTTAAAGTGTTAACAGTTTATATACTACTATAGTATTAGATTTTACACAATTTATAAATATTTCTTATTTTAGCACATTCATAAACTTATAAATTTCAGAGCGACAACACACACGTCTTACTTTGCCCCATTCGCCATTGCAATATCAACATAAATTTATGTTCGAACTGTAACTCAATTAATTACGTACTGATCTGATGAAGCTTCTGCAATAGAAGCAAAACATAGTCTCATATAAAACCAGTGAGTTGCTTTCAATCATACCTTCTAATTAAGGCTTCCAGACTTGCAAACACTATCTAGAGTTGATTCATTAATTATAATAAGAGGACAACATTACCAGTTTTATTAAAAATTGTAATGCTTCTTATACATAATGAGGGAAGTTGTAAGGATGTTAATTATAACAGTTTGAAATCTAGATAACCGTTAGGTCCAAGAGATTATAAAGTTGAGTTAATGTATGTGTACAAATTACCTATGTATTACCCCCGTAATACATAGGTTATTTCACACTAATCAAATACAAAAAGTAAATTTTGTTGGTATAATTTATGGTTTGTCTATTGACATGTTGATTAATTAAAATATTTGATATTATATAAATAGCTCGGAACACAATCAATTTTAAGAATGGTAAAAAAAATTAATAGTAATGAAAATGTAAATGAAACCATAATCCAAGCAAAACAACCAAAACCTACCATGTTTCTATTCTTTCATTTTTAGTATTAAGTAGTGTTATTGTTTCATATATATTTATAGTCTGAATCGTATAGCCCTAATTCCTTGTGGACTAAGTGGTCAATATTAATGTTCGTGGTAGAAAGTAATATCTATTAGAAACATGCCTTAAACACTTAAACAAAACAATAAAGTTTCTGAACCAAAAAAGCTAAAATTGTTGGCTCATGATGATGCTGTACGTTTATTCCAAAATTTTTTTGATGAAGCGCATTTGTTGCATAAATTCATTATTATAGGTTTTACACTACCTATGGGGATCTCAGAAATGGTAAGAGATTGAAGTTGGGCAATAGAAGTTGCGCATTTGAGGTACGGTCTTTGTAGAACTCGAATATCTCTTGTAGTTTCTAAGATAATGGAAAAAAAATTAAAATTTTTGATTTTTGTTTTTATTTTTTTTTAGACTTAATTTTATTTAATTGGCCCTTTTTTAGCTCTACTTAATAGTGTCATCGAATTTTTGATACAACGTTTTGTTTTTTAGCAACTAAGATCAACTTAATTTAAAAGAAAATAATTATTTTTGCAGTATTTAAACTGTCTTATTAATTCTGAATTCAACGATATATCACACTTTATATTTTTGTAAATGTTTTACATTTAACCGAGCTTCAATCTCTTACCGTTTCCGAGATTTCCATACTGGGAATCTTGGACACGTTCTATATTTATTCGTTATTTGTCATATATTGTGTCAGAAGAAAGAACGTGGACACCTATTGTCATATAATATGTACTTTATATTTGTAATTGCTTTGTATTGCCCAGTTACGTAAGTTGATATCGTTATTGATATAGTATACTAAAAAATTGATATAAAAAGGTTTTGTCAAACTAATAATTTCTTAATAATTAAGAAATAATTATTAATAAATAACATGGTGCCGAAACAGTGGTGGTGAATTTGGGTGAACATAATACATACGTTTTGAATTTTTGGCGGTATGTTTGATTCTGGAGTTAACTTGCGCCCCTCCTGCGCCAATACTGATTAATAACTAAAATAATGTTACACAAAGTTGAAAGTTATGGATAAATTTGTTTGAACTGTACTCTGAAGCAACTAATTTATATAACAAAATGCAAAGAAACAACTGGCTACATTTATGACAATTATTGGTCCAGAAGCATTGTCAATTTATCACTTGTTAGAGTTGTCAAAGGTTGATAAAAAGGATCTTAAAGTAATAATAGCAAACTTTGATCAATATTTTATACCGAAAATTAATAAAATTAATGAAAATAAATAAAAATGGTTTTAAACAAAATAATAACCCATATGATCGAACCAGCTTTATCAGTGTATACTATGGTTGTAGTGTGGAAAAATAAAAAGCCAAGAATTTGCATTGATCTGACTGATGTGAACAAAAATATTTGACGTCGACAATTTCTTTTAAAAACAATGGAGGAAGTGGCTGTAAAATTATACAATTCTACAATATTTTCAAAATTAGCTTGTGCTAAAGGATTTTGGCAAATACCAGTTACTGATAAGACCTCTAAATATCTTGTTATAGCTACGCCGTGGGGAAGATTAATGCGATAGAAAATTTGAAAGTTCCAACAAATGTCAAAGAATTACAAAGATTTATTGATATAGTTACTTACCTGTCAAAATTTATTAATAACTTATCGAAATTGACAGTACCATGAAGAAAACATTTAGTTAAAGAAAATGAATAGTGTTGGGACGTTGAACAAACTAAAGCTTTTGAAAACATAAAAAAATGCGATTAAGGAAGCCCCGATTGTAAGACATTATAATCCTAACAAAAATTTAGAGTTTTCAGTTGATGCTAGTAAGCATTCAGCTTCAAAATGGTCGTCCAGTAAGCTGCTTTAACTTCGAGTCAACTTAAGTACAGCCAAATAGAAAAAGAAGCTAACGCAAGACTTGTAGGATGTAAAAATATCATTCGTATATTTAGGATATCCTGGTTTAACAATTGAAACTGACCACAAATCAATTGAAGCAATAGCAAAGAAACCATTGCACTGTGCCCCAATTTTATTTGAAATAGTGTCATATTCTCTAAAAATTAAATATAAAAAAGGAACTAAAATATTTTTAGCAGATATTTTTAGTCGGGATTGTTCTACAGAACCTGTTCAAAGCAATGAAAGTGAATCAAATATTTTCACTCATGTTCCGTTATTAAAATCCAGATTGGAACAGTTAAAAGACGCTATTCATGAAGATCCAAATTTGGCTGATCTTTTAAACCGAATTCAAGATGGTTGGCCTAATATTAAAAAGGAACTTTTAAAATGTGTTTAAGTGCATTTTAGTTTTAAAGAAGAATTAGGCTATTACGAAGGTTTATTAGTAAAAAAATAGACAATTTGTAATTCCAAAAAGCTTTCAATCAGTAATAGAAGTTACAAAGGTATGCCAAGTTGTCTTCGTCTAGCAAGAGAAAATATTT
Source organism: Abscondita cerata (assembly GCA_030710515.1). NCBI lineage: Eukaryota > Metazoa > Arthropoda > Insecta > Coleoptera > Lampyridae > Abscondita > Abscondita cerata. The sequence continues at coordinate 31,242 of JALBCR010001462.1, read as the reverse complement.
TTTGGCTCAAGATGACCCAAGATATAACTGTATATGTAAAAAACTGTATTACTTGCCAATCGTTACAAAAAAATAAACCAATGGAAATCTTAACAGTAGAGCCAGTACATTAGGCCATGGCAAATAGTTGCAGCGGATTTATTTTCATTAAACCAAAAAGACTATCTTGTCATTGCCGATAGTTATTCAGGTTATTTTGGTTTTGTTTGTTTAAGTACTACATCCACTACTATGATAATCAATCCAATAAAAAGAGGGTCTGCTACATTTGGTAATCCTGATCAGTTAAACACAGACGGGGGCCCTCAGTTTGTAAGTCAAGAATTTCAGTTAATTTTAAACCAGTAGAACATAAGCATAGAGTATCTAACCTTCAATTTTAAAGATCAAATGGACTTGCCGAGAGAAATGTACAAGCAGCTAAAAATCAAAATCTTTGTTACCATGTACACCCCAGAGTCTTAGTCCCAAATTGATAAACCGGATAAAAATTTCCAAAGTACTTACAAAATGACAAACACACCAGAAAGCTGTGACAGACAAAGGTAAAACACCTAATCAGAAGTTTGAAGTAGGAGATCAAATTTTATGGAGAAGAGCACTTTGGAATTGGATCCCAGCTAAAGTTATTGACACACAACCAAACTCAAACTCGTACATAAAACAAACACCAGAAGAAGTTAGGTACAGAAGATATTCTTGGTTTTTCCGACAAAGAATTATCAGCTCAAAATTACCGGAAAACAATCAAAATGAGAATGATGCAGTAGAAGAGAAAGAAAACTTAACTAAAATCAAAGAGCTTGATCAAGAAAAAATAATGATGAAAGAATGTATAGCAAGGTAGTAAAGGAAGCCTTCCAAGTTATAGAATTGCAAGTGGAAGATTAGTTAGACCACAATATAGAACTGATTTGTCATTTTAAATATTTATGATTAGTTTACACAATTTTATATATGTTTCATTGTTTCCGTTAAAAAGGAGGGTGTCATATATGTACTTTATATTTGTAACTGCTTTGTATTGCCTAGTTACGTAAGTTGGTGTCGTTATTGATATATACTAAAAAAATGATATAAAAAGGTTTTGTCAAACTAATAATTTCTTAATAATTAATAAATAATTATTAATAGATAACGCCTATCAACACTAATTGCCCTACAACAAAATTTGTTTTTGGAAAACGATTTTATTGAGAGATTCGTCAATTGTCCCTTTATTTTTGTGAATACATTAGAGAGCGTTAAGGATTCCTAACTCACTATATAATTGACAAGGAAGTTTCAATTGTATAACATATTAGCATTGATTAGTAACTTTATAATCAATGATATTAGTATGGAATAAAAAATGAGATTGATTTATTTTCAAAATTGTTTGGCCTAATTTTCTATAAAGTGTACATAAAGGTGAATTTTTACTTTAGAAAATTGAATGTAAATATTTTATTTTTAATTATTAGATAAGTGGTTTTCTCAGAGTTTATTTATAAACTCTTAGTAAACTTCAAAAATTATTTAATGTCTGTACATCACTAAAAATGTGTCACGTGGTAAAGCATGTGTATTAAAATTGTTATGCACACACAAATGATATTAATTTTGCGCTAAAATATTAGTTAAACACACACTAAATATATAATTCTTTTATTATCTTTTAAATCTGAAATCGTTAACACTAATTATACTATTTTACTAATTCGTCGAGGTAATAAAGATACCATAGTCTCTAGACTCCAGTTGTGCAGACGTATAATCGATAATCTCTTTAAAATATATGGAAGTGATTTTCGGAAATCTTTTCTGTTTGTTTTTTGGGATAACTTAATTTAAACTTTTTCTCTATAATACGTACTGCGGCAAAAATAAATTTCTTTCTATGGTAGTTAAGTCAAATACCCTTAAATCAGATTATCTACATGAGGGTATTTTTTTAAAAACGTTTTTTTTTAATTAAATTATAATCCGTCGGTATATTGATTTATTATATTTAGTACATAAATTGTCGAATACCTTGTTAATGAATTAGTTTTTTTTTAAAACGTAAACAACATTTCTGTTTTTGTAATGTAAATGTGTGCAGAGAAATTCGTATACATTAAGGCCAAAGTTAAGCTCCGTCGAACATTATTCAAAAGTTTGAAAACGGAGAGCTTAATAAACGGACAGCTTTAATTATTACTTTTAGATAATTGACCGTGACGTCTGTTTATTTAGTATTTATATAACACACTGCCAGTAAATAAAACATTTTATTGGATTGTATAAACGCGACCCTTTTCGAACATTAGGATTAGGATTCTAAAAAACGCTTCTAACAAAGTTCGTTTAAAATTATTATAATTTACGTACGGCCACAAAACAATCATTGATTAATTTTCTAAGAAGTCAACATAGACCTTCGCTGTTACGAATTGTACTTCAAATCCCGTTTGTAAAATTATGAAAACTTAAATGGAATTTTCAAATAGGTATTTGGACAAACTATAGAACAAATATTAGGTAATTCTATGTTTAAATAGATACCACTGGTTTCTGATAGTTATTTTAGATTTGTATAACAAATACAAAAATGTTACCTAATTCTAATGCTTCTCGGCTGGTTAATGATTCAAACTCAATAAAAGTAGAGAAATCGATAATCACAAAAATAAAAAGTGCTACAAAAGAAAAGAAAATCTACGTCATTTTAGAAGAGCCTTAAGAAAGACAAAATCGAACAAAACTGATGGTTTGGATGGAATATAATATGTAGAAAATTTGGTAAGTTAGTTTCTGAAGTGACCACTTTTATTTGTCAATAATAAAGAAATTACCGATAGTGGTTTTCCTAAACCTTGAAGTAAATGCTTTGCCAAGACGAATCAATCCACTATTGCACACGGTTTTGTCACCACACTATGCAGGTATATACTGATCTTCTGGGGCACCATACATAACACTTACATCACAATGCAATATTTGTATAATGTACTATACGAATAAATAAACATATTTAATCTCCTAGGTATGGTTGTAAGATAGCTTACTAATTTGAAGGACATTTGAAGTTAATAGTTATTTGTATTACTAGGCCAGAAACTGACTTTTACGAGGGCGAGAATGGTTTGCAGGCCGAGGTGTTAGTCGCGGCCTGCTAGTCCAAGCACTCGCAAAAACAGTTTCTGGCCACATGATATACACGATTTTTGGGCCTTTAAATAGTAAAATTTGTTGAAACTTAAATTTTCAAATATTAATATATGCCAAAACATTTTCGGTTGGTAATGCCATTTGGCAGCTGTCAAAAATACTGCAACGTATTGTTTACCCATTCCATCATGAGGATTGTACAGATTTCAGTGTCATGAGTATAATGTGATATTGCCGCTTTCGAGTGATACAAAATCAGTGATTATGGACGGAGAACGGAAGTAGATATTTGTATCACTAGGCCAGAAACTGATCTCTTTCGAGCACTCGCAAAAATAGTTTCTGGTCACGTGATATACATGATTTTTTGGACCGACAAATGGTCAAATTTGTTGAAACTTAATTTTTCAAATATGCCAAAACATTTTTTTCGTCATTGCCGTAATTGGCACTTGAACCGGTCCATGAAATGGCAGTGCTCTTATATTTTATGTTCTTATTTACTTTCTATTATATTTACTTACTGAATCAATATTACTATATATGAATACTAAGGTAGGTGGACACGTTTACCTTTTGGTTGTTTTCCTAAACCTTAAAGCAAATGGTTTGTTAAGACAAACCCATCTACGATTCACTATGGACTATGGATTACCACACGAATATCCAAAAATTATTTTTTCGACTTTGCAACGTTAATAGGTCTATAACAACACCAATATCAGTATTGTTGTAAAGTCACTGAAAGTCTATAACGATATTGTTTCGTATTTCGAGTTAATATTTTAATGGTTAATTCAAATGTAATGGACGCCAAATTTATCGTGGTACCAACTTCGTAAAAAAAAACGTTTAGTGGAGTAACAACGGCGCTACTGCGATTTAAAATTTCAAAACTTTTTGCGGCCCTGTTGGCAAAATCACATTTGTTGGAAACATACCATAAGCAGCATTTTACCAAAAAGTCTACTTACCTGCTATGAACAAACTACTATTTTTTCTTTAGCCGTTTAACTTAAAAACGCATTCAGGTTTTGCAAATATGTTTTTATTGTATTATTATTCGTTACTACAAAAAATCTTTTAAACTTTAAAAAATTTAAGCTGTTATTTGTATTAACATAAATATTGTTGTCAAAGATCTTTACTGTAAAAAATAAATCTGAAGAAACAGCTATAATGTTCATTTCTTATAATAACATTACAGCTACACATTACTAAATTATTTCAGCATCAAGTGACAAATCGTTTAATGATTTACCAAACACCTTTTCCCAATGTTCAAATTACAAAAAGGCAGTTTTTTTGCATCGGAAGTACCTGTCCAGGTGCTTGGGACGGTGTTGCTTCATCTAAGAAGTAAATTGTTTCCTCTGGCATCAGGAATAATTTATTTATTTATTTGTCTGTTTACTTAAAATATTTCTAATTTACAAATATGTTTAAAACTACATTACATTTTAGTAACTTTGTCAGATAGTTCTTGAACTGATTAAACGTAACATTAAAAATATTGTGATGTTTTTTTTTCTCTGCTGTGAATTATCGTATAATAAACTTTGTTTCCGGTCTATTTTGCGCCTGTCGTTTAAGCATTTGGTCATTAGACCAATAGGTGGTTTAATAATCGACGTGTGTTATTCGTTTATTAAAATTTTTGTTTCCCATTATTTTAATAGTTGGAAAACAGTGCATGTGTTTTTTGTTGCGGCAAGAGATTAAATTCTTGCTTTTATTAAACACAATCCTCAAATTATTTAGTTACTTGTAGATTGTCAAGCTTTGTCATTGTTAAATGCTGCATTCCGTTTATTTCGTTTATGCACGCGGTCAAATGCCGTAAGTTGAAATAGTATAATGTACAACAAGTTTTGGAATGACAAGATTTCACACGAGTTTGCGTACTGAACTAAAAACCAAAGGCGAGTGGCTCAAGCAAACGAATAATACAATTTTTCTTTGAGGATACAAGTTTGATTTATGAAATTATTAAACCTACTTTACGCGTGGTTGGCCCTTGGCAATGTTAGTGGTAACACGTTGTAACATGTTGATAACGCGGTTTGCGTATGGTCCTCTCAGTGAGAATACGCCTTTGTACTGATTGTCTGGGCACCATAAATTACAACACTATAATAAAAAATTATAATGTATCATACAAATAAGTAAATAAATATACAAGGTGTAACTGGTATCAGAAATCTTTTTAAGTTACTAAAAAATATCTAGAAACATTTATGATTCATCAATTCAGTGGAATTGCATAGGAGAAAAGATAAGAGAAAGAATAAGAGGGACAATGATCAAGATAAGAAAGGGGTGGGGTGGCTATTATATGTCCGATTTACAAAGGTGAGAATAGGAAGAAAATGAGAAGTTATAAGGGTGTGAGCATAACTAAAATAGGTTATAAAATATTAAGAGAGGTAATAAGCTGGAGATTGGAAAAAGAGATGGAGGAAGCAATTATCTGTCCAATTTATAAGGGAGAAAGAAAGGAAGGAGATAAAAAGTTATAGGGGTGTGAATGTAACCAACGTAAGATACAAATTATATGGGGAGATGATAAGAAGTAGATTGGAAAAGGAGATGGAGGAGAAGAGATTGTTATCGGACTGGCAGTCGAGTTTTAGAATAGGAAGGAGAGCGATAAATAACATATATATTTTAAAGCAAATAGTTCATAAGGAAATACAAGGTAAGGGTGGAAAGTCAGCATTTGATAATATGGTCAGAGAAGTACTGTGGAAAACTGTGAAGAAAAGTGATATACATGAGGACTTGGTAAGGTAGAAAGGGTTTTAAAACAAGGATGTCCCATAAGTCCAAGCCTGTTCGCACTATACATTGGGGATTTGGAGGAGGAATTGAAAAGGAAGCAAAAATAATGGGTGGTGATGGAAAGCAAACAAATATGGGGCTTGGCATGTGCGGACGATATTGTAGTGCTTACAAAGGATGAGCTTTTGTGCGCACGCAGTCCCCTCTTGTAAGCCAGTTGCCCCACTTAAGATAGGCCTTATAAAAGCGTGAGCTCTTGCGTTAAACAGGCAGTTGGTGCCAAATACCTGTTCCGCCCGGTCCTGCCGTAAAACTGAGTTAGTCTGCTTTCTTTAATTTAAATCGCCAAAGATACTGCTTTGGCTATTCTCTCCCCGACCCGCATGTTGCAGAAATACCGCTTTATGTTTCCATAACTGTTCTTTTTCTATCTGTGTGTTGTATTTGGGGTGACGCATTTTTGCGCCTTGAATACACTACTCAAACAGTTGTCCAGGTTGATATAGCTCATTTTCGTGTGTCGACTCGGTCACTCACACTACCTACCGCATCACTTAACCGACGCCGCTCTGCTTACGTTACCGAAACCCTCACCCCTATAACCGTCAAATCCGCTGACTGCTTTTGGGTTGCTTGGTATGTGCTTACTTAACTAAATGCTGTTTTGTTTTTGTGAAGCTAATAGTAACTTGTTTCATGTTAAATAAAGGAGTCTTAAGTTTTAGTGTATTTTATTTATTTCTCCGAACTGCTTTATGTTAAACGATCAGGATACTGGAATTTTTAACCTCCACTGTAGCTGCCCGACAAGCAAACGGAGAGTAAACTTTGTCATCAAATCTGGCGCCCGAGATCCGTTGACTTTTGTTACTTAGAGGAACCAACCGAATTGGGAAGCAAGCATCACAAGGTAAAAAAATGTAGACGAGAAGGAGGATAGAAGGGAACGTAGTAATAAAGGACAAGGATACGCAAATGCAGGAAAGGAGAGAAAAGATAAAGATAACAAGAAGTATAAGGATTTCATTACAAATGAGAAGCCTAAATATATAATGGTAGTAGTAAGTTTAATGAGAATGATGGCGAGGTTTAGAACGGGGAACAAGAAAAACGATAACAGGTACTAGTGGGAGGATGTCAAAAGGAATATGTAAGGAAGGTTGGGAAAACGTAGACCATATGAGGGAAGAATGTGAAGGGCTAAGGTTGGAATTCAGACAAAGGTAGGACGTATTGGGGGAAGGTGGAGAAGAAGCGGGTTGGATGAGAAATGTTCTAGAAAGAAGGAAAAATCCAACGGGGAGGGAGAAAAGAAATAAGGAGTGAAGTAATTAGGAAAAGAGAAGGAGGAGTTACTTTTTGGTATTGTTGTTTACGTATTTATTTTTTGGAGCTTGAGAGATAAGAGTATTTTATTTAAAATTGGTTTTTTTGTATGGTATGTAAACCTAATTCTTTTGTTAATGTTAAAAATAAAATAAATATCTATCTATCATTTATAAATTTTCCAGTAGATTAAGTGTCTAAAAAGCATATGAGTAAATAATATTCAGTAGTTTTTGAAGGAAAAAATAAAAATAAGGTATATCTACGCTATTTACTTTTACAATTTTTCTTTATTTATAATCGAGTAATTCAATTCTCAAATCAAATGTTTCTACCTATTTTGTAATAATATTTTTTACATTTGAATAAACGTAATAGCACATTTTTCAATTAAATTTGTTATAAATTAACGCTATACAGTTTCAAATATTCTGAAGGTATTGCGGTAACTTTTTAATATAATCTATATTTGTTTAATAAAAATTTTATGTACCAAAATTTTATTTCATAATTTTCTGGGTAAAAGCAAACTTCACGAAATTGCTGTAGTTTATAGTACAGATTTGATTTAGTAAATTAATAGGTTAGTTAAGTTTATTTGATGCTTTATTTTATTGTGCAAAGTAAATGTTTTTGTCAATATACCAAAATAAACATATTAATTTGTTTCCCGAAAGTTTCATTTGTTTGACCAATTTAGCTAAAAGCACTAAACAAATCCTTGTTAAGTATTATACAGGAAATCTTTAAAAACAAACTTGTTATCGTAATCTATAGAGGTGTTAAATTTTTCGATTTAAAATTGTCGCATAACATACATTTTGAAAAATCTGATGAAATTTTGTTTATATACTTTTTTACTTTATAAACCTATAAATATCTAAACTCTGAAAAACTTTAAATAAGTAATAGCCTTTAGTATTGATTTGGATGTAAGGGTCGACTTCTTGATTCATAACATGTGTAAAATTGGAATTTATTTTACGATGTAGTATAAGCAATAAATTTGAAATTATTTTTATTGGTTTTAGTTTTTGTTTGACGTTTCGATCCTATTTTTGAAAGCACAATCATGTAAAAACAAACGTGACAAATGGTCTACTTTATGTATAATGTTGCTTTTATAGGTTCAAAAAGTTAATTTTGGATTATTGTGTTAAACACATTATGTGAAAAATATTACAATACTTTTACAGCTTCTTTTTCCGTACTGTAGAGAAAACCGAAAGAGAGCTTCTTTCCGTACTATTGCTGTCAACATCTAACCTAAATAATACAGCTGTCACATTAAATCTTTGATGCCTATTTTTAAAACAAAATAGAAAAAAGTATATAGTGTGAAAAACGTGTACCATAACTTTTTTGGGTCGCACTAGTTTTACGGTTCTTGGGCAACTTATGAAATTGGCAAATACTTCCTTTCAGCAATCCGAAATTTTAAAAATTTTAGTTTTTAGAAGTTTGAGTGTTTTTTGCTTTTTTTTTCTCCTGTTCAATCACTTATAATACTAATTTTTAGTATACATCAGTTTCTTACTGTAAGAGGAAGTAATAAACAATCGAGAGTGACAATCATCGAAGTTCATTTGTTTCCATGTCTTACGAGATAATAAATAATAACCGGCTGTCCAAGACTTTTACTTCAGACATATTGCGTGACATATCATTGAAAACAGAATAAAGTAGACGTTATTTATGAAAAAATCCAATATGGTGCCCATTTAAAATAATTTAAATTAATATCTCTTAAACCTTTCTTGTTATATTCTTTTTAAAAATGGATTACAGTTTGCTTTTGTTACAAAAGAAACTTTTGTACAAACTTTTTTTCAATAGCTGTTCTAATAAGTTAAATAATTAATATTCTCGAAAGTGGCATTTTTTTGGTTTTTGCGACTATGTTGAACGGGATCGGAATTTTTGATTTTAGTGAACATGTTACGATTTATTTGTAAACAAACTCCAAAAATATAGCAGTGCTAGAAGGTCTGGTCGACAGCTCCTCTTAGTCGGAAGTGGTCGTGGGCTTATTTAGAATCGTTGGAAATGAAGGCTTCCACACTGCACGAATAATTTATAAGGCGCCACCTAGGATTACGTATAAGAGATATCTGAGCCACTAGAAACTCGTAGACACAGAAACAAACTGTAAGTGGATAGAAATATGTATATTAGCGACTAGAGTTCAATTAACACACATAAAAACACCTCGACACCACTATAGATAATTTAAATTAATAGCAAAATATAGCTATAAAATAATAATAATTCACGAGAGCTAGTTAAAGCACGAATAATAATTGGAGGCACAAACGTTCCAAATAAATTTTAAATTTTATTTTAACATTACTTTAAATATTATATTAAAAAACAAATAAAATATTCAACAAAATATTAGTGAATTCGAACGCCGAGTTTGCTCGCTTTCATTTTTGATGCTGGCTGACTATTGTAGGTGTCGTTACACCCCCCGTGACAGTGGTTGTGTCAGGACCAGATTTGGAATAATGTTTCATCTTCTCTCTCTGGTTCATGTAAGCGTATCGCTGTAGAACTTGTAACAGTGCGGCATAGGTGTTTATGAGGACGTCCTCTTTTTCTTCAAATGTTTCCTTTGCTTAGCGTAACAAACAGTTAAGCTGTTTCATCAGTGATACAAAATTATCTAGGTCTATGATAGAGGTAAAATCCTCATAGACTTTAAAGACGTTTTCAACACTTGTCCATGCATCAGATATGCAGCACTATATCCAGTGCTGCTACAAAGACCAGAATTGATCAAAAATCCAAAACTGACAACTTTTTGTCTCACGTCAAATCGTCACTTATAGCTAATATGACAAGCTGTGTTACATACTCCTTTCAGTCATGTTTACTTTAGGATGGTACGTGGTGATCAAGGAATGTTAAATGCCAAGATTGTAGGTGAGCTATCGCATTATTATGCTGACAAATTTGCTTTCAATAATAAGAACATTGCTTCCAATGTCACTCAATAGACGACGACTTAGTTCATAGCGCATAAACACCACTTTTTTCACTATTTTAGTTGTTTCAAGTGCGGTAGTATGTTTCATAGCAATTAACTTGACCCATCTTGTACAATAGTCTTTGACAACTAAAATTCAGTACTTTCCGCTTTTAGTTACTATCAAAGACCTAAAATCGCTTTTAACGATTTCCATTCGTTTAACTGGCGGTGTTGTCTGTAGTGATGCAGATGGTTTCTGATTGATTATACTTCTGACAATCAGTACATTTTCTCACATAGTCGGTGACATATCGTCGCAATCCTGGCCAACAGAATTTTCTACCCACTAGTAGCATTGTGTGTTCGACACCACTGTATTTAGCAGTGGAAGCGTATTTCTTGCATCACCCAAACTCTACCTTCAAGTGATACTAATTTAGAGTCTTTGTTTTTATTTTCTTCTTTGTAATGGTAGAGTAGTTAGTCTATCATAATGTATCTATGTTCATTTTGCAAAATTGTTGTTCCGAGACTCGTAAATATTTGCAAATCCGAGTGGGACAAATGGTCATTCTGTATTTCTACAGAAGGGAGGTCTAGTAGACTAAAAACTACCAAATTTAAATTAAGCCAAGGCTCGAAGAGGCTGATATAAGCAATCTGCTACAAAGTTTACTTTTCTAGGTATGTAAACTATATTGTAGTTGTACAATTGGATTTTCAGTGCTGACTTACCGAGTTTTTAGTTTGGGATTTAAATTGTAAGTAACCAACTTAATGGTTAATGCTTAGATCCTCTTTCTTCAATGCTCATAGTATTGCAAGCGCTTCACCCTCGATAGTACTGTAATTGCGTTCAGTTGGTAGCAATAATCTTAATGTTTGATTGAGACTTTGTCAGCAGAGAACACGTTGCGTTAAAACTGCTCCAAGGTCAGCTTGCCTTAATATGAACGAAGTAGTCAACGCCATGCGCACGCTAGTTATTGTTTGCCAATGTCTAAGAAGATTTTTATTTCAACGGATGAGATAATGGTCTCGTCATTTCAACGTAGTTTGGTATAAATCTCCTATTTTAGGTTCTTGTTTGCAAAATAGTGGTAAGTTCTTTTACAGTTTTTTTTTATAAATTAATGCTTTCTCAAATACTCAATGTTTTATTTCACAAAGTGCATTTCTCCCTTTTTTCATGTAGTCCGTATTCGCTAAGTTCTTTTAATACTGGTTCTAAGTCCTTTGCATGATTTGCGGAACTTCCTGATATAATGATGTCATCTAAGCAGACAAGTAATTTTAGATTGGGAAGTTCGGTTTGAAACTTGTCCATAAGCCGCTGAAATGTCGCAGGAGCATTTTTAAGGTCAAAAGGTATTCTTTGAAAACGGTGAATAAAAGGTGTTGCCAGTACCTTGGTGCACGAAACGTCGTCACAGATTACAAACAGCGTTTGTGTTTACCCTACCACGGTAATAAAACTATAATGCAGTAAATAGAGATACATTTTTGACAAAAATAATAGTAAGATGCCCCCTAGACCATGCAATTGTACATTGTATAAAGTACTTTATAATCATGTTTTATACCAAAAATGAATTATCATTATATTGTTTATTAACATTTAAATGCAAAAAAACGTGCTTTTTTCATTCTTTTTTCAGTTGAGTGCAAAGTAAGGAACCAACGTTAATTGTGTAAAAAGAAAAGTTGTAGAGGATAATAATACGAATAAAACGAGCACTAACTCGACTCGGTCGGATAATAATTTTCCGAGAAAAATCTTTGGTAACCAGTTATTTTTTGAGATGTAGCGTGAATCTTTTGAGAAATAAGAGGTAATTATGCGTATTCAGTGTGTGCAAAAACCTGCAATTGTCGGGTAATTAGTTTATGCATAATTGCGATTTAAATTTTTTAATACAATATATTCAATAGAGATTGAATGCTCGTGTGGTGGTTTGATTGTCAGAAATAAAAAAAAAGTTTTGAAGGGAAAAATGGAATGGTACAAACGTATATTTTTATTTCTTGATAAAATGATATTTGACACGCAAAAAATGCATGCAAAGATGACTGAAATTGACCGAGAACGAGCAACCGATGGAGTAGTGGGGGTACCCGGCCGCTAGAACCGTTTGAGGTGAACTGCAAATATAAGCACGCTGAGAACGGCCGGGTAGCCTCTCCATTCCGCCGCTTGCTCGTTCTCTGAGTACTAGTGACGTTATTTGTTTCAGTTTCAGATACACAATTATCGTTTTTTTAAAAATATTTAGTTTGACAATAAATATCGTCCTAAGTAAAATAACTATAAATAGCAGAAAGTAGTACTTCAAACTTTGGTCGCACTATTGCATGACATATGGTGATGTAATTTTAATTCACTGTACCACTTCAAAAAATTTATTATTTTGTTTCTACGGTTCTGAAAGCTAACTGTTAACTTGTTGCAATTAAATCCAATATGTATTGAATTTATTGTTCTGTGTTATAATATAAGAAACTAGTAAATTTTTACAAGAGCCATCTGTATACTAGTAATTGTGGTATTTATAGTGTACAGCGCCAATGGTAAAGGTGTACCGCTTCCAAACTGTTTCCGTATTGACGACCAATTACTTACATACTGTGGTACATCTGTAATGATATTTATCTGTGTTCTTAGTAGCCATATTTGAATACGACGGTGTTGCTATAGTCGACACAGGTGCAACTAGAAGTGTTATGGGTTTCTCCTAGAACATCGATTTAAATTTAAATCTTCAAAAGTTTCATTGACCATCGCTTATGCAATTGAGAAGGCCAGCATTGTACAACAAAACATAAATCAACATTTAATGTAGAGGGAGAGCCTTCAATGATTATGGTATTAATGTTGATCCCGAACAAATTTCTATTTTGGTCCTATCATATAGAGTCAAGTAAAAGAAAAAAAACATTTTACGAAATGATATTGAGATGATGTTGAGCTAGAAGAATGTGATTAGTTCTGGTCTATACTAGTTGTCTTAGTATCTAAGGGTGACGGAACCTAACGTGTGTACGTCTTAATTTGGTAACTCAAATTGATAAGTATCCTATGCCTTAAATCGACGAGTTGTTGTACGAAACAAAGAGGACTTTTATATATGAGCACTATAGACTTAAGAACAAGCTACTCGCAGGTTTCAGTGTGAACGTTGCCACATATTACAAACAGCGTTTGTGTTTACCCTGTCCCCCATTTAAGAAGGTTAACTATATTAGAAAAACAGTATTAAGGAGGAAACAAACTCACCAAGTATTACCGTGGTACTTCGACGTATACTTTACAAAGTTTTCAGTTTGTAATATTTTGTTTGTCGGTGTCTCGCGTTGATTACCAAGATAAAATAATTGTTGAAATTCTTCTTGTGAAAATACTACGATTGCCATTTTGGTATCTTTAGACGGACAACGTCGCCGCTTTTAATTTTTATTACTTATATATGGTCTTTGGGAGAGATTTTCTATCGATTGCTAACTGAAGTACGTATAAATTTCTTACAGATGCCGTCGATATACTATTCCATAACAGGTTGACTGCGTCATTGAAATCGTACTTCTCTGCAATCATGCGTTACCGGTCTTCGAGGACCGGTAACCGTCTATTACTCTAGTGCGGCACCGGTCCTCGAGGACCGGTAATCATAAGTCAGTTTTTTTTTGTAACACAAACACTATTGAATCTACGACAAATCTGTTTTGCACTTATCTTCCTAATTCCCATTACTACTTATGTTTGCAGTCGCGTCACTGTACGATCATTTTGTTTGTCAAACCCCCTGTGTTTTCGGCATATATTTTTTTTTGCTTATATTGCTTAGGCAGATATTCATTTTCATTTTTTGAATAATTATTCTGGCTGTTTACAAATATTATATGAAATATTTATTAAAAATTATAAAAAATACAAAAATAAATATACATTTCCACAAAGTTCTAAAGAAAATTCAAAATAAAATTGTTTGTATAAAATCTAGGGAGGCATTACTTCTTGTGCTTTTCGTTAAAACATGGAAGACACATTCCTGGTTGTCCAGGACAGTCACTGCAATAACTGGTCACTTTTGTAACTAAGTTACTAGCTTCCTTACTGGAGTAACTTTCGCGCAATTTATTGTAGCAGCCTTGGCATTGTTTCCTCTTCTTTTTATCTGGTCCTGACGGCTTGGTGAATGTATGTGGTACTCTTTTCGGAGTTACTGGATCTCCTTGTGCACTGGGTGTCAAAATTAATTCTTGTGCCAATTTTCTCCTGAACTCTGTTATGGAAACCTTAGACGAACTTATTCTATTATAGAGTATCCAAAATTTACAATGCATACTCCAAATAAAATTTCAAAAGCCAATTTTCGGTACCATTTAAGACTTCTGCGTAGAACCGAATGATAGGAAGACATCTGATCACTAAAATCGACTCCTTTTTTGGCTTTGTTGTAGTCAATAATTACTTTCGGCTTCAATATATCATCACCTTGTCTGGTCCGCTTACCAGTAGGCACACATTCTGCAGTATGACTTGGATCTGTACTCAACATGTCGTTTATCCATCCATTTGATTATTCGTAAAGGACCTCTTTGTGTGCCGAAAACGTCACCTCTTTTCATTTTCTGTGGCAAATTTTTAGGTATACCTTTCCGATTTGACCTCATAGTACCACAGTAGATAATCTTTTGCTCGAATAATGACTCCGCTAAATGCAAACCGGAATAAAATTATCAGCATATAAATAGTGTCCGTCCTTCGGGTTTATATTTATCAAAAGATCATGCACTATCTGTTCAGAGTGACTTACTTCAGGGCTTCTCTCATTTTTGCCTGTGTACACAATTATATTGCTTGTATATCCGTCGATTGTACACAGTTTGTACAATTTAATCCCATAGGGGTGAGTTTTATTTGGGATGTATTGTTTGAAGATCAATCTCCCTTGAAAAGGCACCATACTCTCATCGATGACAAGAATTCTTCCCGGTGTTAGCACTTCTTTGAAATTATTATTTATAGTTTCTAGTAAGTTTCGTATTTTGTATAGTCGATCGGTTCTATCAACAGTTTCGTTATTACAAAAATGTATACATCGCAATAACAGAAGGAATCGATCCCGCGTAATTGTGTTTGCAATAAACTCGTTATGAAACATCACATCTTTAGACCAATACAAATTTAAAGCAGGAAGGTCATTCAGTCCCATAACCAAGACAACTGAAAAGAAACGTCTTATTTCGTCTTCGTTACAATCAACCCACATGTTTAGCCGAGATTTTGAAGAGTTCTGGTTATTCAACATCTGACGTGCAAATCTGTTTGTTTATTGAACAATAAGGCGTATTAAATCTTGTGTCAAAATAACTCATACGCATCTATCGGATTTTTATTGCATTGACATCAAAATTCATTATACCCGACTCCTGATGACGATAAATATTATTATCATCTTCATCAATGTCATGCCAGTCTTCTTGAGGCGTAAAATTATTTGTCGGTACTTCTTCAAAATTAACATCATTCTCGATATCAGTGTATGGCAAGTATTCATCGTCACTACTTCCACCACTCTCAGAGTCTGATGATGATGATGGCACGTAGTTTTGATCACGAACAGAGTCGTCCGAGTCAAAGTCTACCTCAGAATCAGCATTACTTTCCAGGGCTTGCATAGGCGATTTATCATGTGAAATTTTCGTCGACGGCCCTGGAACATCACACTCGGTAGAATAATCGACGTTATCATTTTTATTAAATGTTTGTGTCGTTTCACACTCGTCAATTGGAACTGCACCTAAATTATCACTTAGAACTTGCTTTCAGCTAAAGCAATATTTTTTCGCACGACTCGACATGTTCACAGTGAGAGCAAGACGAAAACTGGTTTGTAATACACCGAAAACGCTGAAAATTGTTCTGCGCACTTTTTTATGCTGAGGATAGTATAAGCTCCAACACCGGTCCCGTGGGCCCGGTACCGCATGTTAGTAATGAATTTGTACTTCTGAGCGTTACCGGTCTTCGGGGACCGGTAAATTTTTTTGGTACTTCTGAATTCATGAGATGATAACAAACCTGAAGGTACCTGTAAAGTTGGAATCAAAGCTATATTGAGATAATTATAGCTCCCGCAAATTAGCACAGTTACCATATTCCCACTGCCGCACTGAGACAAAGTCGAGCACCGGTCCCGGAGGACCGGTAACGCAGCCAACCTGATAATATTGAATGTATGTAAGATTTGTTTTTTTATGATCCAACGTTGATTTTTTTATTACTGTTTAGATTAATATTACATTAAAGTACATGCACATAATATACTAAGTGACATAGAAAGAAGAACACCCAGTAATAATGAATATTTTGTAATTTTTATTTTGGAAATATATTTGTTTATATTAAGATAAAAAACGATCAGTTTTTGAGCCATATTGCCCTAGCGGTTGTTTTGTTAACCTCATTCAAAAACACTTACGATTAAGTAGCCCTAAAACAATGAATTAAGCATTTGTAAGTACAATTGTCATTTAAGCGATTTAAATTGCATTTCAAAGAGCTTCTTTAATTTAATCACAATGCCTCCAGTGCGAAGACGCCATAATTTTCGGCAATTAAACGAGTTTGATAGGGGTAGAATTGTGGGATTGCGTGAGGCTGGTTTGTCTATGAGAGATATAGCCGTTAGAACGCAACGGAGTTTAAACACTGTGGCAGTCTGTGCTCGGGCATGGAACCAAGAGTGCCGTACACGAAGAGCGAAAGGTATAGGACGTCGTCGAAGAACCACAGAACGCGAAGATCGCCGTCTTAGACTATTGGCTTTACGGGACCGCTTCTCTTCTACACGGGCGATTGCAGACCAGTGGTTTGAAGAACATGGAAGACCGATTGGGATGCAAACCGTTTATAGACGAATAAGAACCTTTGGGCTCTTTTCATACCGTCCCCTTTTTGTGCTACCACTGACTCCAGAGCATCGACGTTATCTTCTAGCGTGGTGTAGAGAACGGGCAAATTGGGACCAAGAATGGAATTCAATTGTCTTTAGTGATGAATCCTGATTCTGTTTGGGTATTCATGACGGTCGTGCAAGGGTGAGAAGACGGCGCGGTGTAAGACAAGATCCCCAATTTTCTGTGAATAGGCATGTGCACCACACACATGGAGTTATGGTATGGGGAGCTATTGCTATTGGAAGTAGGTCACCTTTTGGTCTTTATTAGAGGTAACATGACCGCTGCGGCTACATCCAGGAGGTCGTAAACCCCCATATTGTACCTTATGTTCAGACCATCCCCAACAGCACATTCCAACAAGACAACCACGACCTCATGCTGCTAGGGTTTCTTTGGCTCATTTGAGGCCAATCAAATTGCTTTGTTGCCTTGGCCACTAAGATCTCCCGATCTTTTGCCCATCGAGCACGTCTGGGATATTATGGGAAGAAGATTACTCAATTTACCTCACCCTGCACAAACTCTGGCGGCTTTGCAGCATTAGTTACAGATAGCATGGGATGATATACCTCAAGAAGAAATCGATCACCTCATTAGAAGTATGCCCAGACGTGTTAATGAGTGCACAAGACATCGTGGTGGAGCAACACATTATTAAGTTTTTTGAAGAAGTTAACAGTTTAATTTTATCAAATTGTGATCGTTTACTAATCTAATTCGTATACACTAGTATACCAAAAATTGTTCAAATAAATTCATTATTACTGGGTGTTCTTCTTTCTATGTCACTTAGTATATTTATTTATGTGTGTGTGAAGTATAGATTTTATCCACGTATACACTTTTTTTTATTTCCACGGTTACGTATTGCTTTGCCAGACATCGTTGCCAAGAAAAAACATTATTATTGACGTAATAGTCTTATTTAATTTACGTTTGTACTTTAACATTTAATTACTCATTAACGTTCTGGTTTTATATAGAGCAGTTTTCGTATAGCTCGTCGGTTAGAATGCCCGTTGATAAGTTTCTACCTGAATCACCTTATACACTTAACGTAATTATTTTATCAAAAAATGGAAACATAACTGTGTTAAAAAATCAAAATTAATATAAGTTCCAATTTATTTTGAAAATCAGCAACATAATGCGAAATAAATAAATACGACAATAATACTTTAAGAAAGTTAGTAATGCAAACTAGATTTTGTTGTCGTTATTTGTATTTGTAATAAAAGAATATAAAATTAAAAAATATATATTAACTGAAACATAATGTTTAACAAAAGACCATTTCAGATGAGCTTTTCGTATGGTCTTAATCCTGATTGCTTTATTAAACAACAAAGGGGCTAATAAGAGCCATTGATTTAATTAAGATTAACGAAAGTGACAATGAAAAGTACTGATAATGGGTAATTATGAACCTTATGAAGTCCAATATTTTACAGAATTAATTAAGTTATAAGAACACAAACTACGGTTAGTTGTCATAATTTTTTGGTTATTTTACCTTCTAGTAATTTGTATTTAAGGGTTGTTGCTAACTTATTTTAAGTATGAAGCGCTGATACGAGTATGTACTCTATTCAGAAAGAAAGACACCCAAGAAAATTTAGTTTGTAAATTTGCAAGAAACTGTAATGCAGAGTACGATGTCTAATAAGTAGTGCTTTTAGCGGTTTTCGATGCGAGAGTAACATAGAATATTTCCCCAGCGAGCTGTACTACTTGCTTCCCTTATCCTTTCTTTAGGTTGCCCTAGTTTTGCAATCTCCCAATTGGATAAGCATTGCAGTTTCTCGAAATCCTAGTAGCATTTAATTGTAGGAGAGTCGGTGGAAATACTCTAATCATTTGAGATCGAGTGTCAAATTCTCTCTCAATCTTATCACAGCTAACAATATAACAAGGATTTAATGAACGTCAAACAGCCGCAGATGTCAATAGAATTTATAAGACACCTAAGGCTGCATGATATTCATTAACACCCTCGTGATGTTTAAGATTTTATCGATTTCTAAATTATAGACTTCAAGTAGGTTTAATTGAACAAGTTCTAATTTACTTAGGCCCATTTTCACAACTTGTTGTTTATATCATAAAAACAGCTGAAGAAGGAAATCTGAAATTTCTTTTGCTGTTTGTATTTATAGGGTAATTTTGGCAGATTGGTACTATAAATTAAAAATATCGACACTGTAAAACTGACATAGAAATTAGTATCTTTCTGTACCGAGTAGGTAAAGTTAATGTTTATTAAATAAGCCTGTTTGTTCAATAAAGCACTTTCTAATGTGGTATAAAAATTGTTATCTCTAATCGTAAAAATGTATCTATTCCTTTTTAAATGCTATAAATAATTAGCATTTGATATTTACTTTTTTTGAGCGACAATCACTTGTACTTATTGCCAATTATCATACAGTCAGGGGTATTTTCATAGTAATTTTGGGGAAATAAAAAGCTTGATTTTAAAAAAAATTAAGACTTTTAATTATGCCTCTTTACCGATAAAAATTAAACGTTGCTTTAAAATAATAATACAAGTTAAAAAAATAAATCGGACTGGAGTTTGAACCATCGCATATAATTGCGATATTTTGCCGGTAATACGCTGAAACATCTGATCCACGCCGGAATTCAAAAACATAGATCTTACACGGGTTATTTAAGGCTTTTTACTACGTGATACATTTTTTGAAATATTTTTGATATGTTTCTAGTATACATTGTAATGTGTTCTGTTACTGGAAATATCCTAAAAACACTTTTATCGACAGTTACGTTATACCATTGTTATACTTAGATTTACTTCCCTTTTTAGAACTTTAAGCTTTATGAATATAGTGACAGATATTTCCATAAAGTAATGAAAGTACAGAGAGAGAATGAAGCTAAAATTAGTCCGTATAGCTGTTGCTATTAGGAGTTCATGTTGTTTTCGAAAATTTGTCAATAAAAATAAAAGTAAGTTTTGATAATGAAAGAAAAATAGTATTGGGTTGACTAAACAATCAACATTCCTACGTTTTGGCAATAAGGCTAAAAGGAAAGTCATTAATAAGCAAATAAAAAACTTTATTCTTAAGGAACAGCTTCGAATGATATTAGAACTTAATTAAATAGGAAGGTTACAATAAATAAACATCAAAAATTACTAATTTTTATTGATGAATTTTCAAAAAGACCGTCTAATTTAGCTGATTTTTGATAGCGAGCGCTATGCGTAATAATTTTAGCTGCGTTTTGATACCAACACAATTTTTGTCACTTAAAAGGGCGAACAGGAATTCGAAAAAAACCAGTTTACAATACCAAATCTCTATGACCCGTTTTCAAAAGCACCACAGTGTAGAACTAATGTCTTAACTTTCTTGTGAAAGAAAACGTATTCGTAATCTATGTAGATAACTATATTTTTGAAGGAAATTGATATTGGATATTTAAATACAAGCTATGGCACTACAAACATATAACAGCTTCATGTTTTGAAATAAAATTTTGTGTTTAAATATTGCGATGGATTGTTAATATGCTTTAATAAACAAGTTTTTATTTACCATGAGACTTTACATTTTTTTAAATCTTATAAATTTAACTTCAAACTTTTAACTCTCTCTTAATCTCAGGTTTGGATTTGGTTTTAAATTAAAATTATTAATTTAGTATAAAAACAAATTTATTTATCCATGGCACATATAAAATATAAAACACATAACATAAATATTTTTATAAAAACCCTACTTTTACTTGCAAGTATTTAACATAAATCTACTGAATAATTTTGTTTATATTTAACTCAAACATTAATTCATCTACAACAATTTGTAAAACTGTGACGGGATTATTTCCTAAATAATTGGTTTATTGAGAATTTTTCTCCCTACAGTATAGGTCGCCGTGTTTACGCTAATGCGTCTGAGTATGCATTCTTATATTGGGTCGTTTGGGGTTTTTACCGGTTTAGAGTTGCCTATTCGTTTTTGGTATCCGTGTATTCTAAACTTGACACCTCGTCGGCTCGCAAAAATGATACCTTCTTTTCCGATTAAATCGTCGTTGTAAAAGGGTGTCCTTAAAAAATGCTGTCTAAAAGTTGAACAATTAGACACGTGCTTAATAATAGGGAGTGAATTGAAATCGTCCCATTCTAATTAGGGAATAAATCTTCGGTTACAATTCCAGTGTAAGTAGCTTTCTTTCTTTTACTTTCCCTTGTTTTAGTGAAATATTTGTCCTTACGGGTTCTATTAATTCTAGGCCCCCTTTTTTTTTGTTGGTGTTTCCTTTCGTTTTGGACGTTTGTTTGACGTACTCCGTGGTATATTGGTTGCTGAATATTGAATGAGGGTAATACTAACCAACAGAGAAACACTATAAACTGCACAAAAAACTTTACTCGGACACGTGTTTCAACAGCTGAACTGTTATCATCAGCGATACCGATATACTGGCAATATTAATAATCCAACAATTATAACCGATCGAAGAGGATCTCATCACCACCGTGGCAATTGACTGGCAAATTTAGTAAACTAATTACGAAGTCAACTATACTTACATGGTTAATCAACTTCCCTCGAGGCCATCGTCAAGTCAAGGCACCACTCAAGATAAGCCGGTTATCTACTCATTGGTGCAGCCCAACAACTGTTATCAATGGAGTCTATTTTAGTTTCTTCTCTTCGTGGATACTCAGATACTGGATTTGGGTACGAGAGCTGTTATCTTTAGCGATTAACTGTCAAACCCGGAAGACTTCCTAGGTACACGAGATAAGTTATTTCTTTATGCATTTCATTAATTAATTTTATCGCGTCATATGTATCTGTATCGTAGTTGAGAGTTTAACATGGTACTTTTTTGCGCCTATTCTTATTCTTATGTAAACTTAAAGGATCCTTTCAGTACAATCATTTATGTGCGTTTTGAACTCATCCGTCCGATACTCGTCGTAATTGATTTAAGTACCTTTTTGAACAATAGTTTGTCGTGCGAAGTACGTGTAGGGATTTATCGGTGTTCCCGACTGTCAATTAAGCTAACCTATTTGAGGGCGCTTATACCTCGACTTTATATGCATTTTGTTAACTCGCTCTCGTGAATGTTTAGTATCTGAGAACTATATATGCTTTGATTTGATATTGTCTATTGGTATGGTTATGTGTGTCTCGATATGTACATTGAACTCTAGTCGCTAACACAATATACTGATTTCTAGGCACATACGGTTTATTTTGTTTGTATTTACGAGTACCTAGTGGCTTTAGATATTTCTCTTACAGAATCCTAGGTGGCGCCTTATAAATTTTTCCGAGCAGTGTAAAGACCTTTTTTGTGAAAGATTTTTGATCCATCCACGACCACTTCCGACTAATTAAGAACTGCCGCGGGGGGTCATCTAGCACTGCGATACATTTATTTTATTGATTAGAAATAAACCGTATCAAAACTAACCTGTAGCATTTGACAAAATTCTATTTAGTTCCCCACATTGCTTTCGTCTTTGTTCGGTGTTAACATGTTCTCCATTCTTTCCATCCATATTCTTTACCAGTTTTTTAACTGTTTACTTTTCGGAAATTTACTTTTATGTTACTTTTTAGACGTTCATTCGGAAATGTATAACGTCTTTAACCGTTAATTTTATTCGACCGATTTTAATTATTACATGTTCACTTTATTTGTATTTCAATGTTCAATCACTTTTCGTTTAGTTTCCACACATTAATCTTTTGACGTTCGGCCACTCTCTCTTCAATTTGATTTGATGTCAACACTTTCTACATCGAATTCTCGCGCTTTTTATTTTATCGTCTTAACAGTTCTACGCTTTAACTTCCAATTTCGCTCTTTTGATTTTAACGTTTTAACACTTCTACATCTTAACATCAAATGTCTTTACGTCTCAACAATAATTTTTTCCTTTGTTTACCTGTTTTCATTTTGTCCTTCAGAAAATGTTTACACGCGCAATCACTCAGTTTTTTTCCAGGTATCGCTGTTATCTTACTTTGCGGTGCCTGTCTGTCGGTAATAATACACCCAATACGTGATATTTTGTTTAATTCAACCAAACGTTTCGCATACACAGTTTTTTTTATTTAGACTGCAGATAATTTTATTTTAACGTTTACAACAACAAACAAATTCTATTTAAGCAAAATGTGTGTCTGACGACATCTCGTGTATGAACATTGACACGTATGATTAGTATAAACTAAGAAAATGCCAACAGTTAAAAGTAAGGACATGTGTGCGTTTACGTGCATATCGCTATCTAAGTAACATTATATTCATTACTCCACGAGAGTTTAAAAGACCAACCGCCGTCTTGTACAGTTGTATACCGCACTTAAGTATACACCTCTGATGAGCTCATAATAAGAGCGAAATGCAGCATCAGGTGTTCTTTCGTTGCGTGTAATGCTTCTGTACAAGTTTTTTACTTGGCTTTATCGACACTCGTGCGTTTAAGGCATTGAAGCTGTTACTTAGATAGCGATATGCAAATTCTATTTACTACTTCATTTAATTAAATGATAATTCTTTGTCTACAAAAATAAAAATAATTCTTTTTCTTAATTAAAATTAGATTGGTTCTAGAATTCGTATCTAAATTTTATTACCTTATTAATAATTGATTAAAAAGTTAAACAATTCTTTATCTGAGTGCGAAAATCTTAAATAAAGGAAGATTTATTTGATAAAAACATTTGTCTGGGATGCGGTGGGGGCGATTCTTTTATATCTTCAATATTGCAAGCCATGTCAAATGAAGCAAAAATATATTAGTAAACATCTGGTTGTAGAACACATTTTCTGCTAATTGACATTAAAAATATTTTGTAGTGACACATTTGCGGCTTGGGAGTAAAAATGGTTACACATGATGGTTACTATGGGACACAATCTGAAATAACCTTCTATTATTCTTCAGGTTGGTTGATATCAGGATTAATTGAAAGTTTTAATGCAGAAATGTTTAACGACCGCCATTAATGAAAAAAATATATGTTTAATTAGCAAGTAACATTTAAACGTTTAAGTGGGCGTTATTCTTGTCAGTTAAAGTTAAAATTAATATAGTTTTTCTACAATAAACTTATTTTTCACATAAACTTTTAGCTTTACGCTGAAAAAATGTAGATATTACAATCTCGTTAGCTTGATTTTCATTCGACAAAAGAAGTCCCGGGCTTTGATCAAAAAAGAAAAATTTGGTCAAAAGTAAATCGCATAAGAACAGGCCATTCAAAATGCAACTCTATGTTGTTCAAATGGGGTGCGATTTCTAATCCAAATTGTGACTGTGACACATATTGTAGAGGATTGTCAATTAACTAAGTTTAAAGGAGGGTTTCCAAACATTCCTAATTTAACGGATGAAGCATTATTATGGCTTACCAATCTGAAGTTCAGCAATTTTTTGTATTCTTGTCTTGATTATCTGTTTTTCCATTATTTTGTTTTGCCATTTCTTTAATCTATTATTTTTTTCGTTATTGTCATGACTGGCGCTTGGACCGGTCCATTATATGTCGTCATGTAATGGCTGTGCTGTTATATTTTATGTTCTTATTTACCTTCTATAATGTTTACACACTTAATTAATATTATTACATGTGAACACTAGGGTGGGTAAGGGATGGCATGTTTAGGTTTTAGTGGTTTTCCTAAACTTTGAAGTAAATGCTTTGCCAAGACGAACCAATCCACTATTGCACACGGCTTCGTCACCACACTATACAGGTTTGTACTAATCTTCTGGGACACCATACATAACACTTACATCACAATACAATATTTGTGTGATGTACCATACGAATAAATAAATAGATAAAATTCGAACGCCTAAACTTTCCTGAATATTGAATGGATTGCATATTTCTAACAAGTGTACTTCGGGTTTCTTGAATTAGTTAAGTATCAAATGTAAATAATTTTTACGGTATTGCCTCAATCACTAGCGCTTGATGCATGCTGTAATTCTAATCAAATCATTTTTATCAGTTTCTTTCCACTTTCTTGTATTACCTTGTTAGTTACTTTTAAGTTGATATTCAAGTTATATTCAGAAATCCGCAAACTTAACAAATTAAGTTTGAAGACATCGGAAATTACGGATACTTAATAATATGCAAACGTATCAAAAGTAAGTTCACAGACAGCGGATGTATCGAATCATGTAATAGTTTTTATTTAGTATTAGTTCTGCTCTTGTATTGATAACAAGCAAAAATAAAATCGTTGTAATTAAAAGATTTATTTATTGGAGATGTTTTTGTGCTATGGTTCGACGCTTACATGGAGAATTGGTTTTTGCTACACTCTAACAATTTTACGGTACATGTCGGACTACGCCTCATTTCATGTTAAGAAACGGTGGGCAATTGGAACTTTAACCAAAAAATTTAAGTTTAGATTATTTTATAATCGTTTTAAACTAAAAAATAGTAAAAAATATTAAATGACAAGCAGATGTAAAATTATATATTTTTTTATTTTTACACCTAACGAAATTGATAAGGTTAATGTTGTTTAGGGTTGGATGTTAATGTAAATTTTTGTATATACTTTAGGGCCTTTGGGTATTGTTAGAGTAATTCAAATTTTTTATCAAACAGCTCTGAGAATGAGTGAATAAAATAGACATTTAATATGCAATAATATAAAATAATATTTTTTACGTAAGTACGCGATTCAATTAAAAATTTAATTAAAAAGAAATGTGCAATAAAAGGTGTGAACTTTAATAAAATTACAATTTTTAAATTCAAATTAATTGAAGCATTAAAACAATGTATTTAAACACACGTATTTTACACTGCACATGCCAAAATTTACCTAGAAAAGCCATAATAAAATATTAGTAAATTACAATAGTGATCATACTTTCAAATATGGCTAAAACTAAATGACTACAGCTACCTCTATATGTCGAAATTATGCGTTTTGATTCATATACTCTATTTGTAATTATGCTTAATGCAAGGACAGTCAAAAACATTTTATGTTTGATAGGTAATTAAGCTGAAACGTCTGTGACACAAATTTTAACAAATATAACACCAAAACCGCATAATTAATTTAAACTTGGACGATTTTGACAGCGATTATTGATGATAAGAGTACTCTATAAATAAAAGAAATATGCACTGAAAAGAGACTCTTTATCCAACAAACTGACATTATTGAGTTGAATAACAGGCTTGTTCGACACAGATATCCAACAATAAAGATGTGTCTTTTTCTATTATTTTAAGGTCAATTTATTTTATTTGTTTTTTATAAATAAACAAAGAATTCGATTTTCCTTACAAATTGAACTAAACTATTTTTCACTCTACACATAATAAATAAATTTAATCGGTCCTTCCTCTCTTCCTCCTCTTCTCTTCCCCAACTGCACCTCTTATCAATCCCTTCTTCATTGACTTGCTTTATACCTTGCTTATGACTCTTTTTCTATTTTCTATTATTTCTCTTCTTTTAATTATTTCTTTCATCCACTCTATCCCTTCCCCTCTTTCTCCCAGCAACTCCCTTCGTTCTCTCTCTTCCACTCTCACTTCCTCGCATTCTCTACTTATGTGATATAAGTTCTCCCACGCTTCCCCACACATCCTACACTTTCTATCTATGTCCTCTCTCCAATATCTGTTTTCCCTTTCTTCATTCCCTACCCTAAACCTCGCTATAATTCTTTTTTCTTTTAATCCAATCCTTCCCGTTAAATATTTTGGTTTTTCATCTGATCTTATTTCCCAGTAATTTACGTTGTACTTTCCTTCTTTTATTTTTCCAGCTCTTTCCTGCGCCTGCAAATCTAAATCCTTCTTATAATGTCCATTTCTACCGATCTTCCTTCTCTTCTTATTCTTGCTATCTCTTCTCGTGCATACCCCCTCTTTCATAATATAACTTTCTCTCTTCTTCGCCAAATTTTACCCTCTGCATTTCTATTTCCTTCCAACATTCATTTAATATCTCTTTCTCTATCTTACTTTTTATCCCCTCCTCATACCTCATCGCCCTTTTCCCGGTTTGTATCCTTATTTTTCTAACTTGACTTCGTCCTCTACTATGTATCCTGGTGTTTCTCTTTCTAAACTTAATGTCCATTTCCAATACTTTTCTTGGATCCTCTCCAGCTCATACCATTCTTTCCATCCCCATATTTCTGCCCCATATTTCAAAACACTTGTCACCATCTTCTCAAACAGCCATCTTCTTTTCTCTAAATCCTTTCCGAATATTCTTTCTCCTATGCCCCACACTTGCCTTACTATCTTGTTTCCTTTCTGTTCTAGCTCTTTTATATGGTCTCTATTGCTATTGTCAGCACTTATAACGTATCCTAGGTATTTGTATTTGTCAACTTTTTCTATTTCTTCTCTTCCCCACCACCATTTTATTTTCCTATCCCTTCCTTTTTTTTCTTAAACTCCATGATCTTTGTTTTCCCCACATTTGCCTCCAATCCTTTCTTCTCTAAGTACTTTTTATTCCATTTATAGTCTGTTTCATTTCTTCCTCACTCTTTGCTATTGCCACTATGTCGTCTGCGTACGCCAACACCTTTACTTTTTTCCTTCCCACTACTATCCCCCCACTTGCTGTTTCTCTAATTCTTCCTCCATGTCTCCTATATACGCCGCAAATAAACATGGGCTCATTGGACATCCTTGTCTCAGTCCCTTAATGTTTTGAACCCATTCCCCATTTCTCCTTTTACTTTTGTCTTACATGTTGTTTCCAAATAACATTCTTCAATTGCTCCTACTAATCCTTCACTTATTCCTCTTTTCCTCATATATCTCCACATACTTTCTCTTCCTACCCTATCAAACGCCGATTTCACATCTATAAAATTGCCCACATTTTACCTCTTTTCTTTTCAATTTGCTTATTGATTAAATGTTTGAGTATATAGATGTTATCTATCGTACCTCTCCCTTTTCTAAAACCCGCCTGCCAATCTGGTAGTAACCTTTTTCTTCTAATTCTTTTACTAATCTTTTTCTTAAAATTTCCCCATACACTTTATACCCTACATTTAATAAGCTTACTGGTCTGTAACTTTTTGGCTCTGTTTTGTTTCCTCCTTTGTATATTGGGCACACTACTGCCTCCTTCCATTGCTTTGGGACTCCTTCTCCTTTCCATATCCTTTCCATCGTCTCCCGCAGTTTTTCCCTCATTATTTCTCCTGTATATTTCCACTGCTCTCCCTGAATTCCATCTGTGCCTCCTGCCTTTCCTCTCTTAATTTTTCTGATAGCTTCTTCCATTTCCTCTCTTCCTATATCTCCTCTCTCTCTCTCCATTTATTTTTATGCTCCTCTACTCCAATCCCATCTTCTATTCCGCTCAATTGTTCCTTGCAATGCTCCTCCCATTTTTTGCTTCTACTCTTATATCTGCTCTTTTTTTCTGTTTTGCATCTTTTTAACAAATCCCATACTTGCTTTTCATTTATGATTTTTCTGTATCTTTTTCCACTATCTTCCTGTATTCTTCTTTTCTTTTATCACAAACTACCTTGAGGTTCAGCTTTAACTTTCTAAACTCTTCTACCTCTATTTTGCCTTTTTTCCATTGTCTTCTCCCTCTTCTCATATCCTTCTTTGCCCTCTGACACTTTCCATTCCACCATTCATATCGTTTTCCTAACTCGCCCACTCTCTTCTTATACTCTTTAGTCACCGTAGCCTCTTCCATTTTCTCTACTATCATCCTTATTTCGTCCTCTATATCCTCTTGTGTCTCCCAATTCTCTTCAAGTTTTTTTATACCATTCAATACTTTCTCTTGTCCATATCTTCCTTTTTCCCCACTGTTGCTCTTTTTCATCTTTCAAATCTTTTCTCTCTCCTCCTTCCCCACTATCGTTAGTTCCAATGGTTGATGATCTGACTCCTCTCCTTCTCCTATTCTAAACTCCTGTACGTCCTCCAGCACTTTTTCATTTATCACCACGTAGTCAATCACCGACTCTCCCCTACCTCCTATAAACGTGTATTCCCCTATTCCTTCTTCTTCCATGTTGCCATTCAACACTGTCCATCCTCTTTCCTTACAAAATTCAATCAATTTTTTTCCTTGCCCATTTATTTTCTTGTCTTTTGAATTTCTCTTTTTACTTCTCCATCTATCATCATTCCACCTTCCTCTCCTATTCTTGCGTTAAAGTCTCCCCTATTATTATCTTTTCTTCCTCTTCCCTTTCCTTTAATACATTTTCTATTTTTTCCCTTGTTTCCTCCATTCTCCTCCCGTACACCGTAATTACTTCGTAACTATCACCCTTCTCTGTCCTTATATTTGTTTTTATTAGCCCTTCTACATTTTCCGCCGGTTTTTTCCCCACTATTTCCCATTCTTTTCTCACCCCTACAATTATTCCTCCTTTTGCCCTTCCTCTTCTTTCTTTCCTTTCCGCGTATTGTATTGTCCATTCAAATTCCTCCGGCATCCTATCTTTCCATTGTTCCCAATCTTTTTCTTCTATCCATGTTTCAGTCAACCCAACCATTTTAAATTTTCTTATATACCTCCAAAACCCTCTACCTTTGTTCTTCATACCAGCCACATTCCAAAATAGTATTTTATTTCCGCCCTCCTTTTTCTGCACTCCTGTTCCTTATCTTTCTCACCCCCTCCCTCCCTTATTTTTTCTAGTTTTTGGACTCCACTTCTTTAATTTTCCTTCCTTCCATCCCCATCTGTGCTCCACACCATCAATCCATACCTTTCCATATCCCACTCTCACTCTCCTGCCTTCTTTTTCCTGTATTCTAGCTTCCTTTCTTATTTCCTCTTGCATTTCTCTTTCTTTCCTTGTTAGATCATCATCTATATACACTTTCGTTCCTCTTAACTTACTCTTTTCTCTCATTACTTGCCTTTTCTCCTCCCAGTTTCCTAACTTCACCACTATCGCACTGTTTCCTTCCCCTTTACCTACCATATATGCATCTTTTCTCCACATTCACTCTTATTTTTTCTTTAATTATTTCCTTTGCTGCTTCCGTAATTGTTTGATTTATCTTTATAGGCCCTTTAATTACTTTTTTTTTTCTTTTTCTATTATTTTCTGTAATAAATTATCGAAGTTAATTAATGGCAAGTGAAATCTTAGTTTTATATGTACTTGGCACTATAGTTTTTGTGTACTTTCGCATATCGCTATGGTAATGCATTTTGGGCACTTTAATGCCGTTGGGCAATAACAGTTATGTACCGGGTGACCCAATAAGACAGTTCCTCGCCCATATCTCGGGAACCGTTCGTCGTATGACTTTGGTGTAAAAAAAAATATTAGGTAAACCGGCCATGAAGAGTCGCAGGAAAATATTTTCAAGTTTTAAAAATGACCACCAGAAGGTGTAACTGCCATCTTAAATTTTAAAATTGCATTTTCTATAAATTTCGAATAATAAACAAAAATTTTTTTTCACATTTGTAAAGAGAACCAGTTTATCTATCATTTTCGTAAAAACAAAATTTCAGTTGTTTCAAAAACAAAGATGGCGGGAGTGTTTGATTGTTTTTGTAATAACCTGCTTTAACTTCTTAATGGTTTGACCGATTTTAACAAATTTGGTATCGTTGAAAAGCAATAAGAATCAATGTTAGACCATCTATTTTGGAACCATTTACAAAGATTTTAGTAGGTATAATATAGTTACTTTACGGAATTCCTTTTATGAAATGATCTGTGGTTCTAAAAAGAACCGTTTTTTAATAAAACCCATAAAAGAAAAAAAAAGGGATCTAATGACGACCCAGGTGTTCAAAATGGCCTCCGTTATTTTGGATGCACATCTGAAGACGCTGATGTGTTGAAAGAACATCATTCTCAATTTCAGCTTTTAGGATGTTCAAGATGGCATTCCTGATTCTTGCAATCATATCCTCGCGGGTTGGCCTTGTTGCTAAGACTATATCCTTAATTCTTCCCCAGAGATAAAAATCAAGGCAGGTTAAATCGTGAGACTTTGAAATATTTAATAAGTTTTAATATGTGCGCAATTATAAACAGAATCATTTCAAAATGCAAT